>BQNB010014505.1:0-49119 GCA_026074375.1 Tanacetum coccineum
ATCTAAAAGATATAATAAACGGATATGCTTGTCAAGTGTGGTAAAAAGGTCATTAAGTGTAAAAAATGGTTTTAATTGACGAATTACTACCCGTAAAAATATTATTTTCTCACAATGTTGATTTATTTTTAAAACAATTTCTTTTAAAGGTATTAATTACTAGATTTGATGTTTGATTATTTCTCCGGATTTTGCCCTTCGAAATAATCAAATAAGAAATCTAAATAATCCGAAACTATTAATCAATAATCCCTTTTTAAATCCATACTTATTTCACTAATCACAATCACTTAACAAGCATAAATAAAAATCTACTTACTAAGATAGCAACTAAACTAGCAAACATCAAATTAATAAGCATAAACATTTTTAAACTAGCTAATAAACTATAACTACTAAGGAGAAAATACGAAAAGAAAGTAGAACCCGATTGAAGAAAATAGACATGAATTTAAACCACCCGATCTTATAAATTTAATTAAACACTACATATTAAAACTTTATTAATTTTTATATAACTAATTAGCTAGTAAAGTTATGAGCTTTATTCACTAATTAGCTAAGTAAAACCTTAAAAAGCTTGAAACTTTAGTAGTAAAATAAGCTTATAAGACCCATAAGCTTCTCGCCTAAGTGTTGGATCGATTTCATCAACATTAAAACAATCAAAGTTAAGATGAACAAGATAATAATAAGCTACTAATTAATCTAAAGACAATAAGCTAATAAAAATGAAAACTTTAGATCTAAATCCACCCGAAACCAAGGTGTTCTACTCTGAAAATTGAACGGGAATCGGGTATAATTAAGGATTTAGATCTAATAAAAATAAGCTAGAATAAAAAACAAAAAAACTTTAAGCTAAAATGATAAAAAAGACAAACTTGGAAAATAATCTAAAAATAATTGATCCAAATCCACCCGAAACTAAGGTGTTCAACTCCGAAAAGTGAACAAGAGACAGGTATATTTAAGGATTGGATCTAAAAACAATAAGCTAGAAAAATAAGCAATCAAAAATAAGCTAAAATAAGCTTACTCGAAAAGCTTTAAATCAAAAACAATATAAAATAAGCTAGTCTAAATAATCTATGGAAGTAGCTTATTAGAATATAAGTTAAGAGATCGGATTAAAAAATAAGCTATAAGAGAGAGCTTATTTGGAGATAAGCAAAAGAAAAGGAATAGAAGAACAAGCATAAGAAATAAGCAAAAAAAAAACCAACCTTCATTTCATTATCCAAAATAAGCCAAGGTACAAATAAGCTAGATCTAATAAGCTTGATAAACTTTTACAAAATTATCTATCACTAATAAGCTAAAACTAATCTACACTACTCTTACACTAAACTAATAACTATGTGAAATAAGAAAATAAAACAATGAAAAAGAATTGTTGATGCGTCTGATGTGGTCTAATTTATAGCCCAAATGGAGGGGTATTTTTATCATTTCGAGTCCAGGCCAACACACAATATACAACCTCAGCCAATCATTCTACCTAGGATCCAACATCTTTCATTTATGTCCACTTATCATTGGCAATAAATGCCAATGATTTCCTTAATTTCCCATGATTAGATATGCAACCTTCTAGACCTCGTACCTTCTGGAAGCCGTCGCCGCGTGTCACCATCTGATAGGCCAGCCGCCAAGCCACTGGTCAACATCGTACCTGCAGAAACATGTCAGAAATAAGGGCACCACCACCACGTGGCGACGCCTGGTTGGCAAGTCAATGTCGGTCAATGGCCGGTCAATGGTGGTCACCCATCACTGGACCACCAGTCAATGGCGGCCCATGACGATCGAAAAATATCTTTTATTTTTGTTTGTAGTCAGTACGGATAAAATTAAAAATACAGTCAAAAACGGGCAAGCACGGACACGAGAACAGAAGAGTGTACAAGAGCCGGAAGCCAAAGTCAACTTACAGTCAAAATCCAGTCAACCTTGGTCAACAAAAGTCAACCACAAAAAGACAAAACTCAAAATATTCCAAAATTATCCCTCAAGTTTTAAAAAGTTACACAATTGGTCCCAAAACCTTATGGGCCCTTAAACCCTAAAAACCTTACCCGGATCCAATAAACCAAAAACCTAGCCCAAAAGCCCAAATCATAAGCCCAATACCCTTTTTATATAAACCACAGGGGCTCAAACTGCCTAAATTCTAAAGTTGTTTTACACTATATCTTTGATAAACAATGACAAGGACGAGTTTTGCCAAATCTTCAAAGTGTAAAACGAATTTTACCAATTTCAGTTAAAAAAAGAAAAAAAGGGCCGAAGAAATGGTTACTATTCATCGTCCCTTCCAAGAGTTTACCCTCAGTCAAATCAAGGGGCTTTTCTCAATTAAGGGGTGATTTAGACATTTCATGGGATCGTTAACAAGATGGCAGGGTCAAATTTGTAATATCAAGGGCTTTCATTTGTCTAGCCAAGTAATCAAGCCACGACAGATGAGGAGAAAGCACAAGAGTGAATGGATTTTGTACTAAGGGCTCTCACATAACAAACATAAGGCCTCTCAAAGGATTGCCAGCTTGGCAATCCCATGTGAGTTTGGATTTGATCTAACGGCTCATACAAAGATCAATGATGAAAGAAAATGATTGGCTAAGATTGAGAGAATTGTGGAATGCAAGTAAAGACCTAGAAGCTATCAGGGATGCGGCTATAAATAGGGCACTCACCTCCACACGACACACATCCATAGTTTTTTTAGTAGCTTTTAGGTACTTAAAATTTCGTTTTTAGCTAAATATAATTTTTCCTTAAATTTTTGTATTTCTTTTAAAGTAATGTAATCATTTTTCTTTGTTTAATGAAATTCAGTATTTTACATTCCTAAGCTCTCTCTCTTTTCATTGTCCTCAATTTTAAAGTCTAAATGCTCATAAGCTCCTATAAGCTCACCAGCTCTCATTAGTACTTTCTAAGCTCAAGATTTGAGCTTAATCTTTGGTCTTAATCCTACTTAATTTCTAAAACTAACTTAAGTACTTATTTACCTTGCGTGGGGACGTTTTAAGTCTAATGGAAAAAAAAAAGGAGACTAGAAAGGAAGAGCTCTCATGGACTCTACTTAAACTTATCTTTAGAATAAGCTAGAGCTTGTAGAAAAGCTCTAAGAGCCCCTTTTGGCCTTGTTAAGTAAGGCCAATATAGTAAAGTTTCTCTTTAAATTTCTTTTTTAAAAGACTAGTTTAAATTTTCGCATATATTGCTTATTTGCTTATTAATCAACGTATTGTTTTAATTGAATGCTTTATTTGTTGCATAGTATTAAGTCATTTTTGTGCTTATTGATTACCTGTTTTTAGCTTAATAATTTTAGATCTTAATTTTTCATTACTTGTTATAAAATCATAAAAATCCAAAAAATACTAGTTAGTGATTAGTAATAGATCTTGATTTTAGCTTAAGTGGTTATTGATTTTGTGTCATTAGGTTAGTTATAAGCTTAGTAACATCTGGTTTCAAGGTTTAGATAGTTAGTTTTCAAATATCAAGTTGAATCAAGTTCTGTCATGTTATTAAGGGGTGTTTGGAATAAGTGTGTTTGACCCAAATAGTCAAATTACTATGGGAATTTCCATTTGGACCAACCGCACTGAGATATCTCAAGTTTAAGTTTTTCAAAGAGGATTTTGAGGTTTATTTGCTTTATAATTCATTTTGAGGCTCATTAAGAATATTCTAGCACCAGGGGAAGTCTGTCTATTTGAGTTTTTGGCTTGTTAAAATTTGAACTAAAGCCACTCCACGGCTTGGTTTCTCTATGTCTTGTGTTTTTTGCATACTCAATAAAGAGTGTCCAAAGTGCGAGGTTATCCCTCTAGGATACCTGCACATTTGTACCTTGCCTTTTTTTGTGCGATTTGGTTGTTTTTTTTTTTTGTTTTTTTTTTTTTTTGTTGTATTTTTGTTATAGATATTTGTTTGTTTTTGTTTTGTTGTTGGTGGTTTTGGGGTTTGGTGTTTCTGGGTTGGGGTTTTGTTGGATTGTGGGTTGGGGGTGCGGTTGGGTTGGGGGGGGGGGTTGAGGGGGTTTGGGGGGGATGAGGGGGGCGGTTGGGGTGGGTGGGGTTTGGTGGTTGTGTGGGTGGTTTGTTGTTGTGGTGTTTGCGTGGGCGTTTGTTTTGGGTTTTTGTTGGTTGTGGTAGTGTGGTGGTGGTGGTTTGGGTGTTGGGGTTTGGTTGGGGGTGGGTTGGGCGGTAGCTTTGTTGTTGTTGTTGGTTGGTTTGGGGGTTTGGGGTGTTTGTTGGTGGTTTGGTTGGGGTGTTGTGGTTTTGTGGTGGGTGTGGTTGTGGGATTGGGGTTTTTGGGGGGTTGTTTGGGTTGGGTTGGGTGTTTTTGGGGTTTTTGTGTTGATTGGTTGTTTGGATGGTGTGTTTGTTGGAAGGGGTTGTGGAATGGGGATTGGGGGGGGGGGGGAGGTTGGGTGTTGTGGTTGGGGTGGTAGTGGGGTGGTTTTTGGTGTTTTTGTGTGGGTTGGTTTGTTGGGGGGGGGAGTGATTTGGGTGGTTGGTTGTGTTTGGGGTGGTTGGGTTGGTGTTGTTGGTGGGTTAGTTTGTGTGTTGGGGGTGGTTTGTTTTGGTGTTGGGGGGTTGGTTGTTTGGTTGGTTGTTGTTTGGGGTATGGTTGGTGTTTGGTTGGGTGGGGGTTGGGGGGGGTTGTGATTGGTTTTTGGTGTGGTTTGTATGGTGGTTGGTTTGGTGTTGGGTTGGGGGGTTTGTGTTTTGGTTGGAACGTTGAGGATGTTTGTGGTTAGTTGGGGGGTTGAGGGGTTTGGTTTGGGGGGTTGTGTTGTTTGTGGGTTGTAGATGGTTGGGTTTTGTTTGTTGTTGTTGTTGGGGTTTTGTTTGGATGTTGATTTGTGGGGGGGGGTTTTGGGGTTGGGGGGGGGGGTTGTGGGGTTTTTGGTTTGTTGGTGGTCTGGTGGTCTGGAGTGTGGGGGGGTTTGGTGTTTGTTATTGGGGTGACATATTTATAGTGTAAATTAGATGGAAGGTAATTAGATGTAAGTGTAGAGTGTAAAAAGTTAGTGTTGATTATATGGATATATGTGGTTGTGGGAGAGATTAAATAAGTGTGATATTCTCTGTAAATAGAAAGTGGAAAAAAGAGGAAAAAGATAGGGAGGTAAAATTAAAAAAGATTTGGAATTGGTGCAGTTGTATGAAATTAATGTGTGTATATTAAATGTTATTAGGTGTTCTAATTGATTGGGGTGAAAGATGTGTAGTAGTGGTTTAGGAAATTAAGAAGTCAAGTGATGTTCAGAGATGAGTTGTGAAAGTGAGGGATGTTAGAAAAGTTAGATTTGAGTATAGGTTAGGTGGCTAGGTATTGTGTGGTTGGTGTGTAAGTGGTATGGTGTTGGCTGGTATTTAGTTAAAATGTTTGGGTGTTTAGAATGGGTGTAGGTAATTTTACGGTATATAAATAGGTATGGGAAGGTGTGGGTTGTAGTAGTGGAGTTGGTAAGAGTAGTTGTGGGTGTGTAAAGAGAAGAGAATTATAATTAAGTGAAGTGAATATTGTTTAGGTATTTGTTTATATTTTTAATATATTTATATATATTTATTAATTTATAAAATAGTTATAGAATAATTTTTTATGTTATTGTTATATTATTGTGATTTTGGGTATGGTGGTGGTTTGCTTAAGTGAGTGTGAATTTTGTTGTGTGGAGATGGTAAGTAAGGGTTGGGGGGTGTGAGTATTATGTTAGGGGGGGTGGTGGGGGAAGTGGGTTAATTAGTCTTGTGGATTAGTGGTTTGGATGTGGTGGGGTCGTGTTTGTTGGTGGGTGGGTTGGGTGTTGGCGAGGTTTGGTGGGTAAGTGGTTTGTGGTGGTGGGGGGAGAGTGGGTTTTTTGGTTGCGTGGGTCTGGGTGTGGTGGGGGTTGGAAGGGGGTGTGTGTTGTTGGGTAGGTGGATAGTTGTTGGGTGGGGGTTGGCTGTGGTTTTGGATTTTTGGGTTGTTTTGTGTGTTTGGTTGGGTTGGTTTGGTTTGGGGGAGGTGTTGTTTGTTGTTTTTTGGGGATTGGGTGGGGTATTGGGGTTGAGGTTTGTTTGTTGGGAAGTTTGGTCGGGGGGGGTTGTTGGATTTGGTTGTGTGGGGTGTGTCTGGATGTTGGGTGGTGGAGTATTATGGTTTGTGTTGGGGGTGGTTGATTGGTGGGATGGTTGGTTTGTGTGTGGGGTGTTTATGATTTGTAGTTTGGGTTGGTTGTATTGTGGTTGTTTTTGGGCGTTGATGAGTTTTGTGGGGTTGTTGAGATTTTGGGGGTTGGAATTGTGTTGGTGTTTTGGCGGGTTTTGGGGTTGGGTTGTAGGGTGGTTGGTTGGTGGTGGGGTTGGGTTGTTGGGGGGAATTTGGGTGATATGGGTTTTGAGATTAGGGTAGGAGGTGGGGTGTTGTGTGGTGGGGGTTGTTTTGTTGTTGGGTGTTTGAGGGGGTGGGGGATTGGTTTGGTTGTGGTGTGGTTTTTGGAGGTTGGGTGATGGTTGTGGGTTGGGATTGTGTTGGTTGGTGTGGGTGTGTTGTTTGTGGACGTGTGGTTGTTGTTGTTGTGTGGGGTTTGTTGTTGGGGAGGTGGGTTGTTGTGGTTGGGTTTTTTTTTTATGTTTTTGGGGTGGGGGTTTGTTTTGGGTTGTGCGTTGTTGTGGGGGTTGTTGGTTTTGTTTTGGGGGGTGGGGTCGTGTTGTTGGGTTTTGGGAGGGGTTGGGTATGGTTTTTTTTGGGTGGGTTGGAGGTATGTAGGAGTTTGAGTGGAGTATAGGGGAGGTGGGTGTTTGTTGGTGTGTCTTTTTTATTTGGGTAGTTAGGGTTAGGGATTTAGGAGTCTGGTGGTGGATTGTTTGTTATGTGGTTGTTATTTTGTGGTAGAAATTTTGGTTAGTGGTTTGGGGTGTTGTTGTGGTTGGGGGGGGGTGGTAGGTTATTGGGAATTTTTGATTGGGGGTGTGTGTGTTGATGGGGCAGTGTGTGGTAAGGGAGTAGTTGTGGGGGAGGGGGGTTTGAGGTTTTTGGGGGTTTGTGGATTAGGTGTGGTGTTGGGTTTGGTGTGGTGGGTGGTGTTGTTAGGGAGGTGGGTTGGATAGAGTTAGGATGCTTTGATTTGAAGTGTAGGTTTTGTTGAGGTAGGACTTTTGGTTTGGTGTTTTTTGGGGTTGTGTGGGTGATGGTGGAGTAAAGATGCATAGGTCGAGGAAGTGGTTAATATAGTGGTATGTATTTGAGGTGTGGATGAATAGGTTAGGTTATGTTTGAGGTGTAGGGTGGATAAAATATATTGGTGTGTGTTGTGGGGTTGTTGGTATATGGTTGTGTTGGGGGTGAATTATGGGGGATTTGTGTGGGTTTGTTATTTAAAATAGTAGTAAATTGGTATAATTAGATACAAAATCTATTTAATTCTTTTTCCATACGAGAAAAAAAAAAATATTTTTATTTTTCTTATTATAATTATATTAATAAATTTAAATCTTCAAATTATTCTATATGATTTATACTTAAATCAGTCTTAAAATGAAATTTAATTTATTAAATTTTATTTTAATAATAAACATAAATTTTTCTAATTTTTAAGTAATAATAAAATGTTTTATATTAAGATTTTCTTATTATTAATAATATTTTTATTCTATTATTAAATATAACAAAATTTTTAATGATTGCGATGAATCAATCGTGATTATTAATTGTTTTTTTGGAAAAATATAATAAATACAATATACCATCAAAGTGCCGACCACATAACCCAGGAAACCCCTAACCCCCCAACCAACCCTCCTAACTGACCAGCTGTACCCAAAATGATATCCAAACATCTAGTACCCATAACAACTAAGGCTTAAAAACTACAAAAACATATAGGAAAACTAAAAGCAAAAAAACTCATCTCTATATACACAACACTATACAATGAGCCAAAACACTCTAAACAGAATCATACCCCCCTTCCAAAAAAAACCAAAAAGTCTAAAAAAAAAAACCAAAACCAGAAGTATAAAAAGATATTAGCTTATTAGATTAAATAAAAATCTATAGCTATATAGCTTAGGTTTTATGATTTTGGGTTTCTTAGCTTAATATAGTAAAGTAGTTTTCGAAAGCTGAGTTTCTAATATAGCTTATTTTTTTTTTTTTTTTTTTTTTTTTTTTTTTTGAGCATTTGAGCTTACATAGTTTTTGAGCTTATTGCCTATGTTTCCTTAGTTTTACCTACTTTCATCATTTTCAATTATCTTTAAGTATTTTCAGTTCAAAGTTCTTTTCATAATCAGCTTAAGCAAATCATAAGCTTTTCAGAACACCTTTTGCTTTTTTCATTTGAGCTTAATTTGAGTAGTTTACAGCTGATTTAGTAAAACCATGGGTAAACCCTTACATTCTGTAAACAGCTTATTGATAAGCTGTTTTTGAGCTTATTATTGGTTTTCAGCTAATAGTATTTTCATTAAAGTTTATCACACCAAGCTTGTTCTCCAACTATGCTTTATAATATTTCAATGAATAAGCTACTTTTTTAGGACTCAACTTATTTTGGGCTTAAATAGACTAAAATTGTAATCGGGTTGGGCGCTCAGGGTATGAAGGTGTACTTTAAGTATTTAATTGTTTTCTCAGTTAGTCCTTTGTTTTGCATTATTAGTCCTTTAAGGACTTGCATAGTTAGTCCTTAGTTAAGTTTCTTTGTTAGTTTAATAATTTTAATAAATAATTAGGTTTAGTTTTTAATTAGTTTAATTAAACTTTAATTAAAAAGTAAAAATTAGGGCTTTTATTTTTATAAAATTTCTCATCATTTTCTCTTTTTAGTATAATTTTTATAAAATTTTTAGGGTTTATATTTTTAGCATTTTTTATTATTTTTAAGCTTTTAATTAGATTAAATCTTAGAAAATTCATATTTTAAAATCTAAAAAGCCAAAAATAGTGATTCCTTTTTCTAAAATTTTCTTTTTCTTCGTTTTACATAGGAAAAATATAATTTCAATTATTTTCTATTTTTTTTATTATTTTAGGATTTAATTAGATTTAAATAGTTTTTTAATTAATAAAAAAAATCAAAAATAATCAAAAAAAAATATTTTTCTTTTTCCTAAAAATTTCTTTTGCCTTAATTTAGGTTTAGGAATTTAGTTTGCATTTTTATGACTTAATTTTGATTTACTTATTTATTTGTCACGTTTTATTTTGTTTCCCCCGTTACCATTTTTAAGAACTTAAAGTGTTTTATTAATTGTTCATTTTTACTTGTTGCTTTTATTTGGTAGTTATAGATCATCAAAATATCCTTGCTTTCATTCAAATCATAATCCGAGCTTAAACGTGGTTTCAATTGCACAAGTCGTTGGGGAAACGACCCGGGTGATCATTCTTACCCGGTTTAATATATGTATTATATATTATATTATATATATTTTTTAAGAGTGAATTTTATCAAGGGAAACTTGGTAATTTTCTTAATTGCTCTTTGGAATGTTATTATAGTATTTTATTTTAATGTATGTATAAAACTATCTCAATCAAGCCGCCAGCCACGTAGCAGTCCAAGTGGCATCCACGTGGCCGTTCACGTCGTCAATGGTGGCGGACCACCAGTCAACCACCGTGAGCCATCGCCAGACACCGGTCAACCAACACCAGACAACAGGTCAACCACCACCGGACCACCGGTCAACCACCAGTCAATCGTCGGTCAACCACCGGTCAACGGTGGTCAATGGACCGGGTCACGTCGGGTCATGTGGCCTTGACAGTACATCACATGAGTGGGCCACGTAGCATGTGGTTAATAATCCACACCCGAGGCCTCGCCAGGAATCAAACCTGGGACCTCAGGGATATGGAAATAAGGTGTATCTATGCGACCAACTAAGCTGGTGCATAGTTACATAAATGTAATGCAACATTTAATATATAAGTGTTAACTTAAATTGGACCAGGTTATTAATGCTAAAGGGTTCAAAATGGTCGTGTAGGGTTCAAATAAGAAAGGTTAAAAAAGGAAGTAAGATACCGATAGACTCGTAATTTCGTGCTCTTTCCAATAGAATGCTCGGGGAATTTTTTCGGGTTTGTTTGAACCTCGATAAACGTGAAAACGTCGTCGAAAGTCACCTGAATATTACCGTTTTTGCTTTGTTTTCAATCATTTGTACCTGCAAGACATAATAACACAAACCAAACATATTTGCAATATAATTACACCTATTTTAATGGTTTAGTCCTGAATTATAGTGTTTTCCGGGGTATAAATTATGTATGTTTAAGCACACATCAAATTCCCCCACACTAAGCCATCGATGGTCCCACACGCAATATTTATTATACACTCTACGAAATAAATAAATTTTACCCCCTTAATTTCGAACCTCTCACATCAAACAAGAACAGAAAAGGTCTATCAAGAGGGTATAAAGATCATTTGTTTCGTAAGCCCCCCGTTTTAACCATTTATTCGTTAATAGATAAAAAATAAGTTTAATTTTTTATTAAAAATCATATAAAAGGCTTTTAGAACGGGAGTTCGTCATCCTCGATTTTCACAATCCTCAAACCAATCTAAAAACGAAATCACAGCTTAATATAAAATTAGATGCTAACACTACTCATAAATGCTAATTGTGTAAACGCAGCAACTTTTCGCTCCCTTATTCCTAATTTCATCTACGGATTTTATTCGAAGAATATAATGTGAAACGAGATCACTTATTTTATAGACTTATTATTATAAAGGAGACCGATTTAAACAATAAATAGTTTGAAATCATTTCCTAAAGAAACGATATGTTGAGAATAAGCTCTACATTAAGGTTCTAATTTTGCATGATTTAGGGGGTTATCCTTTTTATTTCATCCGAAACAGCTCAACTACGAGTCCAGAGATGGAGGCTTTATTTAGATAACTCCGGAGTCGAAATTTGGCTTTATTATTATTATTATTATTGCAACATTATTATCCCTCGGTCCTTTAAACAACTGCAACATCGGGAGCGAACCGACCAGGAACAGTAGTCTTATTTCGACCTCGGGAATTTTCTCGACCTTTTTGAAGGCTTTGTCAACGGGAGCGAACCGTCAGGAAATAACAAACTTTTATCAGTCTTAGATTATTATTATTATTACCTCCACCCTTTAAACAACTGAGACATCGGGAGCGAATCGACAGGAAATAGTAGTCTTATTTTGGCTTCGGTTTATTACATTATTATTTTTTATATAGCCAAATTTCAAGTCCTGTGGTCTTTTAATTACTTTGACAACGAGAACGAGCCGTCAGGAATCGGTAGCCTATTTCCCCATAACACTGACAAAACTTCCATGTGTACCTTACTTCATCAGAAAGAATCTCTAAGAAGGGATTAAAAACTAAGAATCGTAAAAACCAAGCAACTTTATTTATTGAAAATTATTATTTCGTTTATTTAGCTGATTGGAGCAAAAAGCCACAATTAACCTCTATGAGCTCTAAAGAGAACCAACTACTCCATGCTTAGCATCTAACTTATATTCAATTCTATCATTTTTTGTTCTTTGCAAAAAAATTTAAGTTTTGCAAACGCTTAGTCTCGAAAGCTAAGGGGAAAGCTATAGTTAAAACACGTCAAGTCAAAATCTCCGCTAGATTCTAGCCTACATATAATTTTATACACACACACACACACACACACACAAAAACACCACACATATATAATATATATATATATATATATATAATATATTATTATATATATATATATATAATTAAATTTTTAATAATAAAACAATATATTGGTCAAAACGGGGTCGCGAGGGACACAGACAGACACATGTATGATCATTTCGACATAAATCCCCCTCACACTTAGAACTGAACATTGGCCTAAATGTTCAAAAATGTCGGGTGCCACCCCCACACTTAAGGACAAAAAAGGCAAATGCTTAAAATTATAAGTGTGAAAAGGGAATCAAAATCATATATATATATATATGATCAGGATAGAAGATTTCCCTAGATATAAACATGAAGATGATCGGAGACCGAGTGATTGGAGGATTGAAAACAAGCACGGTGGTCTTCACGATCATAGAGAAATCTGCAAGCAAAAACGGGTACCACAAAACACAACACACTCCCCTACACTTATTCATTACTCCTACTAAACTACTACGAAATAAACCTAATGTAGCAAGATACTTATTTAATATTAAGGATAACACGGGTTTCCTCCCGAGAAGCACTTGTTTTTGTTCGAGTCTCTAGCTTGACTCTAGTGTTACTTACTTTTAATTTTGGAGCAATTCCATATATACCCAAAACAAATAGCATAAATATTTCATATTTCCCCAATACATGCTTTAAAAAGCATGTACAATGCAATTCAAACTTGTCATTTTGGGTAAATATGGAATTATAAAAGTTTGTTTTAGATGTATATAATGGAATGTTCCCTTGTAAATCAGGGTCAAATCATCACCCGATTGTTGAAGGTGAGGATGGTAACAAGTGATACAATCTCCTCTTTAGGTGAGATATAGCAGCAGGACGGGTGATGGGGGCATATGATGAAACCAAAAGAAAGGTCTCCTATCACCCTGGTCTTTATTCATTCCAAACCAACTATGTCCATGGAGAACAAAGGATCAATCTGTTCCCCCTCCTTTAAGCTAAAATACGTTAGAAGCGGGAGTGGTGACAATTAAGGTGGAACTTTTTTAGGTACCACTGCAGAGTGTGATCGGAGAAAAATGTCGTTCGATAAGCAAATGTTCCAAAAATAGAATGTCTCCCTCTGAATCGTAATACCCATCATCAATTTCAGTTGGAATTGAATCGTCTAGGCCGATCTCATCGGTGAGCTCCTCCAAAATTAATTCACTAGTCTCTAAGGATCTAGACACTGAGTCAGGGTTACCTAAAGGTTCATAATTCAATGGTGCTGACTTAGGAGGGTACAGGCTACTAATGTCCTCAAACTCCTCATCAAAAAGCGGATTATCATTACACAAGGTAAAATCATCATTAAAGTTGAAGAGAGAGTTTGAGAAAGTCACATCATAAGATCTAAGTTTTGAATCATCACCTAAAGGCTCATCAGACATTCTTTTGGTAAAACTCAGGTTTTTGACTAAATGACTAAAAAGTCGCTTAAACCAAAATGTCTAGGGTAGCCATACTATAATCCTCGTTCTTTATCAAAAAGTCCGAGCTACGGAATTCTCCTAGAGGCGAATTGATATCAAAATTTTCTTCCCTAATATTAGTGGTGGGCAAAGGTGTATTAACAAGCATATCACACTCTAAATTACTATCTGATGTCACCTCAGACTCCCTTAGGATTGGGACAAGATCATCAACACTAGACTTTATGAATTTGTCAGTTTCCCTTGCAAGAATAGTGCTAATTACCCTCATCCCCCATTAAGATTGTGTCTGCAGGTTCCATGGTAATCAAGAAAGGAGGGGGTGGTGTGTATGCAAGTGGCAGAGGCGTGATGTGAGCGGTATAACGTTGTCTAAGAATTCATCATCGTCAAAAGGCACCTCCCGTGTAAATCATCCACACCCCTAGGTCTCTTATAGGTAATTAAGGTTTTAGAGTTCTAAGAAGGTCCTCCAAAATACGGTTAGTGTCCCTTTGTAAAAGATTAAAATGACTCTCAAAATCTAAATCCTAAGGGGGCGACTGATCAATATGGTACTGTGGGGGTTGGTCAAAACAAGGAAAGTCATAATTGTTACTAGGAGTAGGCTTATAGACAAGCTGGTTCATGGTTTGACGATCAGAACTATAATGGGGAACCTCTACAGACCTCACAACAGTCAAACTGTTGTTGCTAATAAGAATAAAATGGAGGTTGGTCATCACTAAAATTTTGATTGTAATAAGGACCCTGATCATAGATGGGCGTGTTCTGATGTGTGCTAAAACACACATCGTTTATACCCCGTAAAACACTATTAATCAGACTAAAAATGCTAAAAATTTGAATAATTATCTTGCAAATATGTTTGTTTGGTATTTTTATGTCTTGCAGGTAAAAATGGTTGAAAACCGAGCAAAAACGGGTATTTACGGATTTGTTTCGATCAAGAGTGCTCAAATATCAAGATTAAGACAAAGTCATGAAAATTCCCCGAGCACGCCATTGGAAAGAGCACAAGATTTTGAGTCCAACAGAGCTTTCATTGTTTATTGGGCCAGCCCGTAACCATTTATATGGGCTAGGCCAGCCCATAATATTTCTAGCCCAACACTAAATATACAATACGACTCGGGACCCATTTCATATCACTTGGACCCATGTTAAAATTGCTTATGATATGAATTGAATGCAAGTAGATAATGGCAAAAAAACCGGGTTTCCAAACTGGTTTTTTCTGGTTGAAACCCAAAAACCGAACCGGATCATATCCCCGTATTTTGACCAAAAAACCCGTACCCGGAATTTGGCCAAACCGGCGGTTTTGGAACGTTTGCTTTCCACCGAAAAACCGGTTTGACCACCGGTTTTTTGACCGTTTCAAAACGGTTTGGAACCAACCCATTTTCTTATCCAATCTTGAGGACAGGAATGAGACCCGGGAATCACCCTTTTTTCTGATTTTCTTATCCTATCTACTTTTCTTGAGGATAACTGATAGATCTATGGATTTTCTTGTGGCTATAAAATAGAGGGTGTTGTATTACAATGTAAATCACAACATTACATTACATACATCCATCTTAAGCAAAAAAAAACCAATCCACCTCAATGGCAAGTGAAATTCCGCCTCCTACTAACCACCGGTGCTAGGTTTCAACAAGTTCACTGACAATTCATGAAATCATACCCCAACCAATCGAATCCCCCGAAGTTTGGAAAAGACTTCAAACATGTGCATTAATGACAACGGTCAGAAAAAAGCTCAATAAGTATTGCTTTCATTTCTTCTCGGAGGTTATCCACACGACGTTAAGAATCATATAACTCATGCCCATTTGTGTGAAGTATTAAAGGCCAGGCCAGATTCAGAATCCAAGCGGGCAAACGTATGTGAACGAGATGGGCAAATTTTCATGTACGAACAGGGAATTAACTTCTGAAAAAGTTCGCGGTTGGTGATTTCAACTAGGTTTACCATTCAACCACTTTGACAACGAGCAACAACTCGGGTGTATCCAGAACACTATGCAACCAAGATACACTCATGTAAGTCGTCACTCTCAAAACGAATGCCATGAAATTATGTAAGTGGCTAAACAAGCAACAGATTGATGGTTTATTGCTAACTTAAATACTAGGTTCAACCTAACAACGGATGTAATTGGGTCCGCTCCTATAATATGCCCGGTTCTAACATTGAACGGTGGCGGACCACCAGTCAACCACCGTCGGACCACCTGTCAACGGTGGTTGACCGCCGGTCATAACCTGCACAAGCAAGAGTTTATATAAATCGCCTTTATATGAAACCATGCAAGATGCGTGCAGTATGAAAGGTAAACGTGACGCAAGATGATGTATGGTAAAATGAATATGCACTCCTGGCAAGGATGGAAATGTAATCATGGCGAATTGGAATGCATCGTGGCATAAATGAATGATGGTAAATTATCATATAAGATAAATTAATGTTTGGATAATGCTTTGGACATACGAGCTTATAGTATTACCTTGCCTTAAAAAATGTTCTAGTATTTATATAATAACTCTTATATAAATAAATGTAAATATACATAAGGGATGTAAGCATATATGTATTTATGTATGTCATGTAAGCACGTAATGTAAGCAAGTAGTGTGTATGCACATGAAAAAGTTTGATGTGATGCAATATTTGTGAAAATGGTTATAGTCTAGGTAAAATATGCATCCTAGTTCTCTATAACCTTGGCCCTGAATACCAATCTGTAACACCCCCAAAATGGGTCATAGCGGAAAGTATGTCTTGGAGTGTTACTTCATAATACCATTGCACAAGATATGAGAGAACGACCTCTAAATGAGTCATTTAAAAAGTAATCTCGTTGATTTAATTGAAATATACATTTGTTCCAAAGTTGCATCAAAATGAAAGACTGAAAATAACACACAGAGATTTGATAGTTGGAATGTAAGGAGAAATCCATGAATGTAATCTTGTAAAATTTAGACTCCAATGCACATCAGTTAAGTCAAGTAGCTTGTTCACCTGAAAAAATACATGCTTAAAAGTGTCAACATAAAGTTGGTGAGTTCATAGGTTTTTATGAGTATAAATGTTGGATCAAAGATTTGTAAAGTGTGTATGACCATTGTAACCCGTACAATAGTCATGAAAATGTAAGTATAAATGTTGAAAATCCAAGATTTGTTAAGTGTGTATGACCATTTTAACCCGATATAATAGTCACAAAAATGTAAGTATAAGTGTTGGATCAAAGATTTCATAAAGTGTGTATTGCCTAGTATGCAATATCTAAAAGAGTAATTACGATTACACTAAGTTCATGACACTGCGTCTCCGACTTGTATTGTATGCCAATCTTTTCAGGCACTGGAAGTGTTCATGTGTGTGTAGTTTAATGTTTCCAACATGATATAACGTTCGTTAGTTCAATCCGTCGAACTAGTGAGCGCTACTCACCTGAACGGGGGTGTCAACCCCAAATAGATCTATTTTATAACATTCGCGCTTACCCCATGTAATTAACAATTCATGCCTCTTAAGCTAATCCGTAATCATTTGAATGAAAGTAAAGTTGTTGCGTCCATAAGTGAAAACAAGTAATGTATCCCACCGCGAGATATGTAAATGAGTATGTAAACAATTTTGTAAACGTGTTTGTAAACGAGTATGTAAACAAGTTATGAAATCAAGTATGTAAACGATTTTGTAAATGCGCAAGTATTATCACCACAAAAGTTCTAAAGTATATGTAAAACGTGAGGCTATAAACTCACCTCAAATGAAGGTACCGAATGTAGCAAAACTCAACAAAGAACGACGTCACAAATAGCCGAAATGCAACCTAATTAATTATAGGTCGTATAAGTGTACTATATGTAAAATAAATATAACAATGTAAATTATCAAGTTATATCACCACCTAATAGTTTTTGTTTAATTTATAAAAGTTGAAACAATGTTTAAGTCACGCTTGATATTTAATGTCCAAGTATATGTATCCGTAAAAATATTGTCTTTGTCCAATAATTGATTATTTCTTAATAACACTTGATTTAATATTTTTATTATTTATATAATGACATTATATAAATAGTTTATTCATTTTGTAAAATAATATTTATGAAGTTAAAAACATGTATAAATATTCTATAAGTAATACTACATTATTTCTTAACGTTTTTATAGACCAAACGGACCCAAAAACACTCGTAAACCTCATTTTATAATTTTAACAGCTTTATGTATTTTTAATAAAAGTGCAAAAAATTATGTATAAAAGTTAACTAGCTTTTATAATTTCTAGTTAAAATTTCTATACACTTCTTGCCTCCGAAAACTTGATATTCTTAGTAATACGATATTCCGAACAACTTTGTAGTTTTATACTTTGGCCAAATCGGACTCGAAAGCCCTCAAAATTAATATATAGTTTGGAAATCTTTAAAAATTTATAACTTTCTCGTTTTAACTTCGTTTTGCGCGTTCTTTATATGTACGAAATCGTATCAAAATGATCTATCATGATAATATGTTTGTAAATTTTATAAAAATCTGTATAAAACACTTTTTATATATTTAGTTACCGAAATCTCTAAAAATCCATATCTCTTTCGTTATAACTCCGTTTTTCAAGTTTCTTATATATTCTGTCCGAATGTATATATCTATATTTATAAAATTGTTTTCATAACTTTAATTATTACAAGTCCTCTAAATTAGGTAGTATTGCATCATTTGTACACAATAAGACCTCTAATTTATGTCCATCTATTTTATGTCCAGTATGACCAAATAAAATATCTAGAACAATTATTTATTTATAAAACTATATAAATAAATTTGCAACAATTAATTCAACAATTAATTATATAAATTATCCAACACTTGTAATATACCATTTAAAATATGTTCTTACATTTTAACATATTTTGAACACCTTTTCACCATGAATATGTATTTTCTTGCTTACGTATAAACTTGTTTTCTTGTTGTAAACTTTATAAAATAAACTAGATGGTGAGGTAACTATATAAACAAGATGTATAAAAATATAAGAAATATATATGAAAGTATAGAGATGTAAATGGACCTTTATATGAATGAGAATGAAGGTGATGAACACTAATAAACCTATACAAACCCTTATGTTTGTAACTAAACCAAACCCACTTGAATACTCTTGAAATCTTGCTTGGAAAATCAAACCAAATTGTTGTTCTTGGTGTTGTTTATATCTGGCCCACAAGAAGAGAGAAAAGAGTGTGTAGTGAATTTTTACTTTGTGAATAATGCATGAGTCTTGGTAGATTATAAAGAGTCAAACCTTGGGAAGGTATAAGCACATGTTTAATTAGAGATGACGCTTAGGAAAAGACTTGTGCATGGGTAAGGGGTTTCACGTGGGTTTTGGTCAAAAGAAGAAGAGGATTAGACATTTAGGAGGTTATTAACCAAAGGGTATTGTATTTATGCTTGATTATTTGGAAGTTAAAAGGTGTGTAAGTAAAATTAGGGTGCTTGCATAATTTATTAAGGGGGATCGGTTTTGATAAGCTTCTAGATGAAGTTTTGTGTAAAAATTTGGGTGTTGGGTATTATTGTGGGTATTTGTTGAAGTATAGATAGTAGTATTGGGTGTTGGGTATTATTGTGGGTATTTGTTGAAGTATAGATAGGTATAAAGGTTTACATGTATGCAAAAGTGCAATTTAGATCTTTTGATTTCACATAGATAATGTGAATTATTACAGGAAAATCATCATAGATAATAATATGCCAAAGATCTAGATCTTTTGATTTCACATAAGTCTCGAATCTATTTTTCCAATAAATAAATCCATCACTTTCAAAAAATGGTGGTCGTTGCATAGATTACCATTCTAAATATTTTTCCGATTCCATAAATCTATTCAAGTTTTAAAATACAGTTTTTTCAAAAATCTTGGTTGACGTGGCTTTTGATACCAATTGTAAAAACTAGAAAGGGGGAGGGGGTTGAATAGTTTACAGCTTTTTAAAAATTAAATTATTGTTTGTGTAAACTCTTAGATTCGAGTTTAAATAATATCAATGTTCACACAATATAAACAATTAGGACAAATGAATAAATGAAATTATCAACACAATATTAGTCTACGTAATAAAAGAGATGAGTTAGAAAGATCAAACCACAACACAAGGATTTATAGTAGTTCGGTAACGAAGCACCTCTTCGCACTACTCCACTCTTCGAGTACCCAACTTGAGAGTTTTCTTCACTATGTCAACAAGCTTCCTTTAGGCGGAGAAAACCGTACACAAGTAGCTTACACCAATTTCCGACACAAAGCCAAATGTTGAGTTCTAATCTTAGTTAGAACCAATCTATCACGTAGCTTACACCAATTTCCGACACTAAGCTAAATATCGAGTTCTAATCTTAGCTAGAACCAATCTACCACACTCTTGTATTTTATGGCCTAAAATACTAACCACCCTTACAAGTATTTAGTCACCTAAATACTTACTTGATCTACTTAAACTAACTATTACACAAGAATATAAGAGATGATCGAGTTACAAGGAACAACACTAGCGAGACTATGTTTCGTGGACACACTAAACTATAATACTTGTATCTTGTCGATTACGAGTATTCTTCTCTTGCACTTGGAGATGAAAGCTTGAATCACTTGTAAATAAATGCTTACGTTAATTAAATGATCAAAGGTTTAGTAGATATTAGGAATGTATTGGCTGATTTAAGACACAAAGAAATATGTGTGTAAGAGATGAGAAATGTTGTGGAACAGTCCAGTATTTATAGGCAAAGAGGGGAGCAAGTAACACGGCCGGTCCCCTTATCATTAAGGGGGTCGCCTATGCATATAAGTGGGCCGCCCACTGAAGGACGCTCCCTTTTTTATCTTTTTTAGGGGAGGTTTTATCTGGGGTAGTTGTATCCGTTTTTGGGAAGAAAATTAGAATTCAAAATTTATTTTTATTTAAAACATTTCTTGTAAATACAAAAATATTTTGTCTAAATTTTGTAAACTTGTTTTGCTACATTTTATAAAAATGTAAAGTTTAGGATAAACTTTAAATACATTTGATCATTAAATAAATTTAGCATTTATTTATTCATACTTTTAAGTGATGAGTGTCGAAATGGAAAATTACGACTACTAACTTGTTTACGTTTAATTTTACATAGATCGTTTTTACATTTTGTGATTATCAAAACGTAGAGAAGTCAAAAAATATAAATAACGTTTTTAGACATTATTTGTATTAACAAAATAGACACTATGAAATACTACTTTATCATCTCCTTTCATTTATCTAGATTCTTCGTGTTGGTTTGCATAGATAATTCGTTTGTGCTAAGGAAACTGTAAGCATCACAGGCCTAAACATTTTCGTTACTTGTGCTTTTTTTGTCTCAGCAATCAAATGAATTACGGTATCGTTTTCTACGCTTCATGATTTTATGTTATTTTTTGTATATCTCTAATAGGAATACACTTAATATATATAATAAATCTTTTGTCTAAATCTGGTTCTCATCATTCTCCTTCAATTTTAATGACTGATTGTTGGGTATTATTTTGGTATTTGTTTGAAGTATAGATAGTAAAAGGTTTACATGTATGCAAAAGTGCAATTTATTGCTAAACGTAAACGTTTTACGTAACGTATAAAAATAAAATGACAAAAAAGTTAATAATTATCTTCGTAATAATTATATCACACTTGCTTGACGTAAACTTTTATTTGTTTGATGTCCATTTACGTTAAATGTTGATTTTTAGTTTACGCGATCAAACTAAATGGTTGAAATTAAAAGTAAACGCGTAAAAGTTTAAACTAGTTAGTTGAATATTTATTGACGTAAAAGATGTGAAAATGTGAATTGTTATAGTCTCCCCGTGTTTATGAAGAGGTGTGGGTTTCAATTTCTTGATGACGGTTAAATTTGCCGGCGGATTGCCCTAAGGTGACTAACGATGCGTTGCGACTTTCTGACATAAGATTTGGCGTTGGATGAGGTCAACTTTATGTAGTAAGGTGGTGCAAAGGTCTATGATAAAACGTCAAAAGCATGTCGTAATAATATATAGTATTTCCCATCGGATGTAATAATTACTTTAGGAAAAGTAATAATTAATTTTTCGGATGTCGTATCCATGACGAGAATTGAATTGAGATTCACGTTAATGTTTTTCGTTTGATGCTTTATTATCTTTTTGTTTTGGTTTTGGTATTTATACTAATTAAAATAATAAACTAAATTATAATAAGCAAAGCAAATAGATCTAAGATACATATAAAACAGATATGCTTGTCAAGTGAGGTGTTCGGATCCTTAAGTGTGTAAGTAAGTTTCTTATCGATGAATCGACACCCGTCTAAATAATTATCCTCTCACAACGTTGGTTTTTATTGAAAACAATTTGTTTCAAGATATTAATTACAAGATTAATGCCTAATTACTCTTACGGCTTTTGCCCGTTCGAATAACCAAAACACTAATCTAAATAATCTAAAATTATTAATCAATAATCACTTTTTATTTCCACAATTAATTCACTAAACACTACTCACTTAACAAGCATAATAAAACTACTTACTATTTATCATAACTAAACTAGCATAAACAAACATAAATGATTAAGCTAAATTATCAAAAAGAAATATAAACGTATATGCTTTGCTAAAGTGACATGAAAAAGATCCTTAAGTGTGATTAAAGTTTTTAAATGACGAAATTACTACCGTAAAAATATTATTTTTCCTCAGAACGCATAAGTTTATTTTTGAAACAATTACTTATAAGAGTATTAATTAATACTAGATTTGAATTGTTTTATTATTTCTTTCGGGAAATATTTAGTTTGCTCCCGAAATAAATCAAATAAAATAAAGTCTAAATAATCCGAAAACTATTAATCAATAATCCCTTTTTAAATCCACACTTATTTCACTAATCACAATCACTTAACAAGCATAAATAAAAATCTACTCACTAAGCATAGCAACTAAACTAGCAAACATCAAATTAATAAGCATAAACATTTTTAAACTAGCTAAAAAACTATAACTACTAAGGAGAGAATAAGAAAAGAAAGTAGAACCCGAATGAAAAAAATGGAGACGAATTTAAACCATCCGATTTTATAAACTTAATTAAACACTAAAGATTAAAACTTTATTAGTTTTTATATAACTAATTAGCTAGTAAAGTTATGAGCTTTATTTCACTAATTTTTTAGCTAAGTAAAACCAATTTAAAAAGCATGAAACATTAGTATAAAATAATCTTATAAGACCTCATAAAGCTTCTTTGCATAAGTGTTTGGATGAACGATTTTATCAACATTAAAACAATCAAAGTTAAGATGAACAAGATAATAATAAGCTACTAATTAATCTAAAGACAATAAGCTAATAAAAATGAAAACTTTAGATCTAAATCCACCCGAAACTAAGGTGTTCAATTCTAAAAAGTAAACGGGAATCGGGTATGATTAAGGATTAGATCTAATAAAAATAAGCTAGAATAAAAAGCAACAAACTTTAAGCTAAAAAAATGATAAAAAGACAAACTTAGAAAATAAGCTAAAAATGATAGATTCAAATCCACTCGAAACTAAGGTGTTCGCTTTGGAAAGTGAACGAGAGACGGGTATTTTTAAGGATTGGATCTTAAAACAATAAGCTAGAAAATTAAGCAATCGAAAATAAGCTAAAATAAGCTTACTCAAAAAGCTTTAAATAAAAAACAATATAAAATAAGCTATTCTAAATAAGCTATGGAAGTAGCTTATTAGAATATAAGCTTAAGAGATTGGATCCAAAAATAAACTATACGAGAGAGCTTATTTGGAGATAAGCAAAAGAGAAGGAGTAGAAGAATAAGCATAAGAAATAAGCAAAAACAAAACCAACCTTCATTTCATTATCCAAAATAAGACAAGGTACAAATAAGCTAGATCTAATACGCTTGAATAGCTTTTACAAAATAATCTATCACTAATAAGCTAAAACTAATCTACACTACTCCTACACTAAACTAATAACTATGTGAAATAAGAAAAGAAAACAATGAAAAAGAATCGTTAATGCATATGCTGTGGTCTAATTTATAGCCCAAATAGAGGGGGTATTTTTGTCATTTCGAGTCCATGCCAGCACACAATATACAACCTCAGCCGATCATTCTACCTAGGATAGGCTCCAACATCTTTTCATTTAATGAACCACATATCATTTCATTGCAATAATTGCCAAATGATTTGCCTTAATTGTTCCATGAATTAGATTTGAAATAACCTTTCTAGACCTCGTACTTCTGTAAGCCGTCGTCGCGTGTCACCATCTATAGGCCAGTCGCCAAGCCAACAAAAGCCAACCCAGATACCAGACCACCACCAAAAACACAACAAGAGCCGTAAAAGAGTTCAAAATCAACCACAAAACACCCAGAAACCAAAAACCGGTCAACATCGTACCTGCAGAAACATGTCAGAAATAAGGGCACCACCACCACGTGGCGACGCCTGGTTGGCAAGTCAACGTCGGTCAATGGCCGGTCAATGGTGGTCACCCATCACTGGACCACCAGTCAATGGCGGCCCATGACGATCGACGGTGGCGGACCACCAGTCAACCACCGCCGGACCACCTGTCAACGGTGGTTGACCGCCGGTCATAACCTGCACAAGCAAGAGTTTATATAAATCGCCTTTATATGAAACCATGCAAGATGCGTGCAGTATGAAAGGTAAACGTGATGCAAGATGATGTATGGTAAAATGAATATGCACTCCTGGCAGGGATGGAAATGTAATCATGGCGAACTGGAATGCATCGTGGCAGTAAGATGAATGATGGTAAATATATCATATAAGATAAATTAATGTTGATAATTCTTTGGACATACGAGCTTTAATAGTTTACCTTACTCTTGCCTTAAAAAAATGTTCTAGTATTTATATAAAAACTCTTATAATAAATAAAATGTAAAATTACATAATGATGTAAGCCTACATGTATAATAGATGTCCCGTAAGCAACGTAATGGTAAGCAAGTAATCAAGTATGTTGTATGCATATGAAAAAGTTTTGATGTGATACAGAATGTTGTGAAAACGGTTATATTCTAGTAACAATATGCAACCTATTCTCTATAACCTTGGCCCTGAATACCAATCTGTAACAACCCCCAGAATGGCGCAAGCGGAAATGTAATGTCTTAGGAGTGTTACTCATAAAACGATTGCACAAATATGAGAGAACGACCTCTAAATGAGTCGATTGAAAAGTAATCTCGTTGATTTAATTGAAATAAAATTTGTCCCCGAATGTTTCAATCAAAATAAAACTGAAAAATAACAACCAAGAGATTTGATAGTTTGAAATGGTAAGGAGAAATCCAATAATGTAATCTTGTACAATTTAGACTACAATAGCCATCATTAAGTCGAAGTAGCTTTGTTCACCATGAAATAATACATGCATAAAAGTGTCAACATAAATTGTGAATTCATAGGTTTATATGAGTAAAAATTTTGGATCAAAGAATTTGTAAAGTGTGTAAGACCATTGTAGAACCCTTATCAATAGATCACAAAATGTAAGTATAAATGTTGAAAATCAAAGATTTGTAAGTGTGATTGACCATTTTAACCCGATACAAAAGATTACAAAAAAGTAATAAGAATTGTTTGGATCAAAGATTTCATAAAGTGTGGTATTGCCTATATGCAATATTCCAAAAGAGTTGATTACATTACACTAATTCATGACACATGCCGCTCCGACAGTATTGTAAATGGCATATCTTTTCAGGCCACTGTAAGTTTCATGAAGTGTGGGTAGTTTAATGTTTTCCGACATGAAATACATGTTTCTTTAGTTCCATCCGTCGAACTAGTGACGCGTACATTCGCTCGAACGGGGGTGTCAACCCCAAATAGATCTATTTTATAACATTCTTGCATACCCATGTAATTAACAATTCATGTCTCTTAAGCTAATCTGTAATCATTTGAATGAAAGTAAAGTTGTTGCGTCCATAAGTGAAAACAAGTAATGTATCCCACCGCGAGATATGTAAATGAGTATGTAACGAGTTTGTAATGAGTATGTAAACGAGTTTGTAAATGAGTATGTAAACAATTTTGTAAACGTGTTTGTAAACGAGTATGTAAACAAGTTATGTAAATACAGTAAGTAAACGATTTTTGTAAATGCTGCATGTATTCTCACCAACAAAAGTTCTAAAGGTAAAATGTAAAATGTGGGGCTATAAACACACCTCGAAATGAAGGTATCGAATGAAGCAAAACTTAAAACACAGGAACGACATCATAAATAGCCAAATGTCAACCTAATTAAGTTATAGGTCCGAATAATTGTACTAGTATGGAAAATAAATATAACAATGTACATTATCAAGTTATATCAACACCTAAATAGTTTTTTGTTTAAATTTATATAAGTTAAAACCAAGTTAAGTCACACTTGATATTTCATGCCAAATATATGTATCCCAAAAAAAAATTATCTTTGTCCAATAAAATAGATTGATATCTTAATAACAACTTGAAATAATATTTTTATTATTTATAAAATGAACATTATATAAATAAGTTAAATCATTTTATATGTAAAATATATTTATGAAGTAAAAAACATGTATAAATATTCTATACAGTAATACTACATTATTTCTTAACGTTTTTATAGACCAAACGGACCCGAAAACACTCGTAAACCTCATTTTATAATTTTAACAGCTTTATGTATTTTTAATAAAAGTGCAGAAAATTATGTATAAAAGTTAACTAGCTTTTATAATTTCTAGTTAAAATTTCTATACACTTCTCTAGCTTCCGAAAACATTAGATATTTTTGTAGTAATACGATATTTCGCGAACGAACTTGTAGTTTGAATACTTTGGTCGAATTCTGGACCCGAAACGCCCTCAAAAATATTATACAAAGTTTTTTTGAAATCGTTAAAAATTCATAACTATTTATTTTCTCCGTTTTAAAAAACTCGTTTTGCGCGTTCTTATATATGAAACTTAAATCCGTTAATCAAAAAGAACTCTCATGATAATATGTTTGTAAATTTTATAAAAATCTGTATAAAACACTTTTTATATATTTAGTTACCGAAATCTCTAAAAATCCATATCTCCTTCGTTATAACTCTGTTTTTCAAGTTTCTTATATATTCGGAATCGTCTTGAAATGTACTATCATAATATGAAGTTTATATTTTGCGTAAAAATTCGTGTAGTATATATATTCTGTCCGAATGTATATATCTATATTGTATAAAAAAAAATTTCATAACTTTAATAAACACAATACTTCTAAATGAGTTAGGTATGCATCAATTTGACACAATAAGACCTCTAATTTATGTCCATCTATTTTTATGTCCAGTATGACCAAATAAAATATCTAGAACAATTATTTATTTATAAAACTATATAAATAAATTTGCAACCATTAATTCAACAATTAATTATATAAATTATCCAACACTTGTAATATACCATTTAAAATATGTACTTACATTTTAAACATATTTTTGAACACTTTTCACCTAGTATATGTATTTTCTTTTTCTTGCATACGATAAACATGTTTTTTTCCTTGTTGTAAACTTTATAAAATAAACTAGATGGTGAGGTAATTATATAAACAAGATGTATAAAAATATAAGAAATATATATGAAAGTATAGAGATGTAAATGGACCTATATATATGAATGATAATCGAAGGTGATGGAAAAACCAAAAAACTAATTAAACCTATGCAAACCCTTATTTTGTAACTAAACCAAACCCACGTTAAATACTCTTGAAATCTTGCTTGGAAAATCAAACCAAATTGTTGTTCTTGGCGTTGTTTATATCTGGCCCACAAGAAGAGAGAAAAGAGTGAGGTATGAATTTTTACTTTTTGAATAATGTTATAGTCTTTGTAGCTTATAAAGAGTCAAACCTTGGAAGGTATAACACATGTTTTTAATTAATATAGGACCACTTAGGAAAAGAACTTGTTGCATGGGTAAGGGGTTTTCACAGTGGGTTTTGGTCAAAAGAAGAGAGGATTAGACATTAGGAGGTTATAAACCATAAGGTAATTGTTATTAAGCTTGATTAATTGTGAATTTAAAAAGGTGTGTAAGTAAAATTAGGGTGCTTGCATAATTTATTAAGGGGAACGTTTATTGATAATCTTCTAGAATGAATATTGTGTAAAAATTTAGTGTTGTGGTATTATAGTGGTGGGTATTTTGTTGAAGTATAGATAGGAATGAAAGGTTTTTTTTACATGTATTCAAAAGTGCAATTTATATCGTTTTGATTTCACATAGATAATGATAATTGTTACAGGAAATCACCATAGAAAATAATAAGGCCAAAGATCTAGATCTTTTTGATTTCACATAAGTCACAATCTTAATTTTTCCAATAATAAATCATCACACATTCAAAAAATAGTGGTCTTTTTTCATAGTTGACAATCAAAAAATATTTTTCCGATAGCCAAAACATCTATTCATAGTTTAAATACATTATTTTTCAAAAAAAATCCTGGTACACGTTGGGTCTTTTGATACCCAATTGTGGAGAAAACTAAGAAATGGGAGGGGTTGAAAAATAGTTTTACACAGCTATAAAAAAAATTAAATAAATTGTTTTTTTGTAAAGTCTTAGATTCGAGTTTAAATAATATCAATGTTCACACAATATAAACAATTAGGACAAGTGAATAAATGAAATTATCAACACAATATTAGTCTACGTAATAAAAGAGATGAGTTAGAAAGATCAAACCACAACACAAGGATTTATAGTGGTTCGGTAACGAAGCACCACTCTTCCCCTACTCTTCCACTCCTCAATACCCAACTGTGAGAGTTTTTCTTCAACTATGCCAACAGACCCCCCTTTTGGACGGAGAAAACCATACACAAGTAGCTTACACCAATTTCCGACACAAAGCCAAATATTGAGTTCTAATCTTAGCTAGAACCAATCTATCACGTAGCTTACACCAATTCCCGACACTAAGCTAAATGTCGAGTTCTAATCTTAGCTAGAACCAATCTATCACATAGCTTACACCAATTTCTGACACTAAGCTAAATGTCGAGTTTTAATCTTAGCTAGAACCCAATCTACTACCACACTCTTGTAATATAATGCCTAAAAACTAACCACCCATACAAATATTTATCACCTAAATACTTACTTGATCTACGTTAAAACAAACTATTACACAAGAATATAAGAGAATGGAATGAATTTAACAAGGAACGAACAACTAGCGGATGACTATGTTTCGTGTAACAAACTAAACTATAATACTTGTATCTTGTCGATTACATTATTCCCCTCTTGCACCTTGAGAGGAAAGCTGAATATCACTTAGTAAATAAATGCTTGTGGTTTAATTGAAATGAACAAAAGTTTAGTAGATATTACTGAATGTTATTGGCTGATATTTAAGACAGAAAGAAATGTGTGTGTAAGAGATAAAAAACCATAAGGCTAGTCACAATAAGTTTGAGGGGTCACCCTCCACCTCACTTCCTGCCTCGTGGAACCATTGTGCATCACATCTCATGAGTCACCCAAGGAGAAAAAAAGAGTTCCACTTGGTGCTAGTACATGCTTTTATTATTTATTTCATTTGTGAGTGTATGTGTGTGTGTGTTAGGGACGAAGCCACAGTGGCACATGGACGGGCCAAGACAACCCCACTT
Source organism: Tanacetum coccineum (assembly GCA_026074375.1). Classification (NCBI taxonomy): domain Eukaryota; kingdom Viridiplantae; phylum Streptophyta; class Magnoliopsida; order Asterales; family Asteraceae; genus Tanacetum; species Tanacetum coccineum. The sequence continues at coordinate 28,933 of BQNB010014505.1, forward strand.
TTTTAATAAATACTAGTAGTATAAATACATTGGAGGGTAATTTGTACATGAAATGTCAACAGGGCCACCCAAAATAAGACACACGACCCACCCAAATTTGTACATAAAATAAGATTTTGTGATGCTTTGCTAAATCAAGCAGGGCATATTTATCATGTTATGTAACGGCTATCGGGTAAAGAAATTTGATTGAATAAGCTAAGGGTAAAAGTGGGGATCTATTGGTTCGTTTTTGCTTATTTCAAGTAATTAACTCTATAGGTTTTGATGAAAGAGTTGGTTCTAAAACCGGGGTAGACAAGACAAGTGATAAAAGTAAGAAAGAACAAATGGCAATTATTTTTCGTTTTGTTGCCAATAAGGGATTCATACAATAGCGGTCTTTTTGTGTTATCCATCTTATAGATACATCGTCTGTCGCTTTATACTCTTCAATTTGTGCAACACGTTCTTCTTATTTGCTTCCCGTTGAAAATATTCATCGACAAAGATATGATTGACCTAGCAATATGAGAGGTGAATGGAATGGATTACCAGCACTATGTCTCAATGTCAATCCAAGTGCTTATTATATACGTTGTCTGGCTCATCGATTGCAACTTGTGTTGGTTACAACAACTAGAGAGGTAGATTATGTACATGAATTCTTTGAAGATTTAGCTTATATTGTGGCAACTGTTGGTGCCTCTTGTAAATGAAAAAATGAGTTACAAGATGAGTTAGAAGCTGCTTAAATTGAAGAAATGTTACATACAAGTGAAATTGAGTCTAGTAAAGAAGCTAACCAAATTGGTATTGTGAAACGTGCTTCAATTACTAGTCTTATTCAGATGTACAGTCCAACATGTACACTTTTGGAGAAGATAAACAACGATGGGTGGAACATTAAAACAAAGGGTGGTGTTAGTTCAACATTAAAGAAGTTGACTTTTTTTATCTTGTTTTCATATTACATATAATGAAAACAATATTGGGTCAGAGGCTTTGCAAAAAAAAAGATCAAGAGGTCGTAAGTGCAATTAATGGTTTCACAAACAAAAAAGATGATTTAAACATTAAGAGATGATAAATTGGATTCTTTTCTTGACGATGTCATTGCTTTTGGAAAAAAAACATGGTATTCGTATTCCTGTTTTCAGTGCTCCTTAGTTCAAAGGGAGAATCGTACGGAATCAAGATAACGCTATAAATGAGCATCATTATCATTTTGATATATATGATGAAACAATAGATTTTCGATTGGGAGAACTTGACTCAAGGTTTAGAGAAAATTTTGGAACTTTTAGAACTTAGTTTTGCTTTGGATCCTAGGGACGAATACATATTTTTGCAATTCATGTTTGATTCTAAAGCTCGCAAACAAATACTATTATCTTGATTTCACTGAGCAAGAACTTGATAACATTTTAACTCTTAGTTAAAATGGAGGGCAATTCATTTTTTCATTTTGATTTTATATTAATTTAATATCATTATTTATATATTTAATTATTATTATATATATAATATTATATATATATTATATTATTATATATATATATATATATATATATATATATATATATATATATATATATATAGGGATGGGTTCTAGAGAAAACCATATATTTGTAGAAAACCTAGAAAACAAAACAACAAGGTAGCTTTTGCAAACATATCAAAATAGAGGGGTCAGATTTGCCAAACTACAATTTTCGTTCGTTTCATTTATCACACCAGATCTACACACACAAACGAGATCAAAAACACACACACAAACCTAATCAAAAACACCAGATCTACACACACAAAACCGATCAAAACACACACACAAACCCCGATCAAAACGAAAATCATAAATAAACCATAAATTGTATCAGATATGGCGAGGAAGAAAAAGTTTTCAAACCGTAAGATGCCATAATTTTTCACATTAATCGTTGTTTTATTGATTTAGAAATGACATAACTAATGATTTTTCATTTTCAGCTACTCGGATTAGTCCACGAACACTTGACAAGAGGAGTGAAATGGAACCCAAAGATTTAGAAAACTGTAAGTTATATAATTTTTGATATTATTCATTTTTGTTTTATGTTATTTTTTATTAATATCTGTTATTTTTTAAATGTGATGATAAAACTTGTAAATGTTAGGGAATCAGAAATCGGTGATTTAGATGTAAAATTTAGGGCATCAGAATGCTAGGTAATTTGTTTAGCTAATTTAATGAGTGTGTATGACTAGTGTTTATGATAAAATGATTTGATAAATTCGTGTTCAATGTGTTTATAAGCATATGTTTGAAATTAGTTGGGGCATCTATTTGGTTAATTTAAGGCGTGAGTACGGCGATTGTTCATATAGGGCATATATTTAGTTAAAATTAATCGTATGTATGGCAAGTTATAGGGCGTCTGTTTGAAACGATTTAGGTGAACTATGAGGGCATCTGTTTTGATTCAGTTGTGTGTATATTAAGGCATATGTGTGAAATACATTAAGGTATCTGCTTTTATAGTTAAAAGGATTTGTGTGAAATTAAAAAATAATATGGTTGATAATTTAGAAGGCATATGTGTGTTAATTTAAAGGCATTTGTTTGTTAATTTAAAGGAATCTGTTTGTTAAGTTAAAGGCATGTATTTATTAAATTAAAGGCACCTGTTTGTTAATTTAAAGGCATATGTGTATCTTTAAATGTTTATGATTATAATATATTGGTGGTCGTATTTGTCGTTCAAGTATATGCTATGTCAAACGCATAGCGATTCAATTGAGAAGTTCTTCTCCGGTCTTAAGGCATAGATTTATTTAGTTTAATATGTTTTTGTGTGTGTACATTAAGGCATATTTGTGAAAAATATATCAAGGCATCTGTTTTTTTTATAGTTCAAAGGATATATGCGAAATTGAAATAATATGTTTGATAGTTTAAAGGGCACATGTTTGTTAATATAAAGGAATCTATTTGTTAATTTAAAGACATCTGTTTGAAATGATCTACATCATCTATTTAGTTAAGCTTAAGTGTATGTATGTCAAGTGTTTACGTTAAAATGTTATGCTAAATTTGTGTTTGATGTGTTTGAAATGATTTAGGGTATATGCAGGGTATCTAATTGAAATGATTGTGTTGCTAAAAGGTTGTAAATGTTATGGCATCATAAATATGTTATTTAGGCATTTGTTTGAAATGAGTTAAGTAATTTGTTTAGTTAATTTAAGGCGTATGTATGGCAAGTGTTTATGTTACAATGTTTTGTTAAATTTGCGTTTTATGCCTTTCAAACGATTTAGGGTATATGTAGGCTTTCTGTTTGAAATGATATACATATTCTAATTAGTTAAATTCAAGCGTATGTATATCAAGTGTTCATGTTAAATGTTATGCTTATATTGTGTTTGATGTGTTTGAAATGATTCAGGGTATATGCAGGGTATCTGTTTGAAATGATGTACGACATATATTTAGTTAAGTATAGGCGTATGTATGGCAAATTGTAGGGCATATGTTTGAAATGATTTACGGCATCTATTTAGATCAGTTTTAGGTGTTTGTATGGCAAATTGTAGGGCATCTGTTTTAAATTATTTGGGACATCTATTTGATTGATTTATTGGCATCTGTTTGAAATGATTTAGTGCATCTATTTGTTTTATGTGTTTATATACACATTTTGAAATGCCTTAATACACATGTTTGATTAATTGTAGGCATCCGTATTGTTCGTGTGTATTTTAAAACGATTAAGATTATAATATCTTGGCGTTCTGTGTGTGTGTGTGTGCGCCTGTTGCGTATGCAAGAGCTATAACCCGGTCTTAAGGCTCGCGCAATCAAATTATTTGATGTATGTGGCCCACTAGGTACCAAGCTCGAAAACTAGTGGGAGCCTTCTGATTCCCTAAACGGGGAAGAATCGTTTATTGTAATGAGGAACGAGACCTCGGTGTTTAATGTATTTTTTTTATACATCGATTTGTAAAAATGTGTTTTAAAACTTATGATTTTGTTAACTTAATGCATGTACAAATATATAAGCAGCCGAACCAGACGATGAAGATACTGAATTTGAAGCACAAGAACTCGAGAAAGAAAAATGTAAGTGACCTGACTATTTATCGTTGTTTATGTTATGTTTTCGTTTACAAAATGAATCTGAATGTATATGTTATGTTTTCGTTTACATTAATTGGTACAAGTATGTTGGGATTTAATTGTATGATAGATAACACGCCGAACTCTTTAAAGTGTAGAAACATGATTTGTTGTTCAGATTGATGAATATGGTTGTTTTGTTTAATTCATTTCTGGTAATATGTAAATGCATATGCTCGTTAAATTTAAGGAATTTTGTTGGTAAATTTAAGGCATCTGTTTGTTAAATTTAGGGTATCTGTTTGTTTATTACAACGCATATGGTTGTTTAGTCCAACACATTTGTAAATATAATCTGTTTGATAAACTTATGGAACATGCGTGTTTTGTTTACAAAATGAATCTGTTTGTATATGTTACGTTTTAGTTTACATTATTTGGTATAAGTGTATGATAGATAACATTCAGCTTCGCTTTAATTGTAAGGCATCTGTTTGATATTTTTAAGGCATCTGTTTGATATTTTTAAGGCATCTGTTTAACATTTTTAAGGCATCTGTTTGATAAATTTAATGCATCTGTTTGACAACTTTAATTCATATGTTAATTTGTTATAAAGTCATCTGTTTGTTTAAAAATTTGAAATTAATTTTAAAATTTTGTTGCAGCTACTACTGAAGCAGATGACAATGAAAATGAAGCTGAAAACAATGAAGTTAGGAACATTAAATCGAAGACAAACCAGAAGGGAAAAAATAAAATGGCGGAAAAAAAACGAAAAATACAAAAAGTTGGAGGAAAGAAAACAACAAAGGCTAAAAAAAGGTTGAAGGTGATTGAAGATGTTGAAAACCAAGAGACGAAGACTATTATACGAACAATCAAAGCAAGATCGTCACCAAGAGATCTAGTCAAAATTCTGACCGGGCTTACTCATTTACAACAACAACTTGTAACCGAAATGGGGTTTGAATCCTTTCTAAACGGAAACTTTCAAATAGAAACAACGCCAACAAAACTAGGGTGTTGGGTAGTTGAAAACTTTGATCCGGACAAGTGTGTAATCAGGATGAACGACGGTTGGATACTGATTACCCCAAAGATGATACAAGATATGATTGGGATTCCAATGGGGTCAATAGCTGTTACTGAGGTGCCAGCAGCAACAACCGAATTCCCGCATATTGTAGAATGGAGACAAACGTACAACACATACACAGATGCCAGGTTCACGATAAAATGCGTGGTAGAAAGACTCTTGTTTGATCATCAGTTGGGGCGAGAATTCAAAATGAACTTTCTGGTAATGTTTTTTTCAATAATCGGGGATTGTCCAAAATTGGGAACGGTGAACCAACGATTTTTAGAGTGCATAGATAAAGAAGAAGACATACAAAACATGGACTGGTGTACCTATCTATTGGGAACCATGAAGAAAACAAGAAGAGAATACAAAGAATCTCAAGGATTTGGAGGACCACTAGTACTCATGGTGGTAAGTATATAATTCAAAAAATTAAAATTGTTATTATTTTCCTTTATTTATTTATTTATGGTTTATATATCAAAGTTTAACATATTAATGCGTATTGATTAAAATAATAATTAATTTTGATGTTTATGCAGCTTCTGTACGTCCATGCAACAATATCTGAACAAGTAGTTGTTGAAGACCAAACCCCATTGATGAAGTCATGGGATACTATGAAGTTGAAACTTAGAGAAAAGGAAGAACTAAATATGGGGGGATTTGGAAGGATGCGCGTTAAAGAAGCTTATCGATATGTCGAAAAACATAGACTTACCAAAGGGAAAATCAGAGAAATGAAGAATTCACCAGGTAAATATTTATGACAATCATTTATTGTATGGTGTGATATTTCATTTACATTCATATAAAATTCAATAATTATGTTTCAGCAAAAGATCAATATGACATACTACGTCACGTGTATACACCAAAAGTTGATCTTGAAGACGGTGTATTTGGAGATGTTGAAGGAACTAACAAGATGGAAGCGATCAAGCATTTCCAAAAAAGGACGGATGAGGTAAATTGGTGTATTACTATTTTAATAGTTTATTAATAAAAAGGGAATAATAAAAGTTGTTATCGCATTATTATTTAAATGTATGCATAATAATGTAGGATTAAAGGGGAAAAAAGATTAACGTATATAGTTAGGGCATCTATTTGGTATTCAGGGCATCTATTTGAGCTGTATAATGGCATCTGTTTGATAGAAGTTAGGGCATCTGTTTGATTAATGATATAGTAGGGCGTGTGTTTGGAATTTTACAACATATGTTTTATTATTGCAATGACATATGTTTGCCATAGTTAGGGCATATGTGGAGTCAGTTAGGGTATCGGTAATGAATGATAGGTTGGATGATGATTGTACTAGATATTGGTAATATATGAATGATATTAATAAGAAAGTAAGTCAACTGTCTCATTTGTTATTGTAGTTGTTATAAGAAATACAAGTGGTGATAAGAAGGTAGTTATATATATGATTCAACAGCAGCAGCAGAACGCATTGTATTTATGGAATATGCATGTGATTTAAGGCACGTGTCTGATAATTTTAAGACATATTAGTAATCTAAGACATATGTTATTTAATTTAAGGCATCTGTTAGTTAATTTAAGGCATATGCTTGGTTTGATGCTTAGTTAATTTAAGGCATCTGCTTGGTTTGATTAGGGCATCTGTTTAGTTTTATTAAGGCATATGTTTGGATAAACTTAAGGCGCATGTATGTTTTTTGTATTTCATTAAAAAGTTGTTTATTCAATAAAAAATAATTAATTGCATGTTTTAAAAAAATGAAATAGGAAATGGAGAATAGCATCAAGAACACCTTGAAATTCACGGAAAGTGTGCGAAATAAAGTTGATGAGATGCTGGAGATTGCTTTGATTACAAATCCTTATAATGAAGAATTCAAGAGACTTGTTGAATACATGAATGAAAGAGTTCAAACCTGGAAAGGTAACTGAAATGCTTCATTTCGAGAATGCAATTGAATCTGTTGAACCGCTCAACCAAGAAGAAGAACCAAATTACGACAACATTCAAAGCACAGATGAATTTATCGGGACACAACCAGAACGTCAATCACCAACAGAATTGGAAACCGTTCGAGAAACACCAGAAAATGAGATGGAAGCTAACCTGGACGGAAATGTGGGTGGCGGTTGTAATCAAAATGAGTTGGAAGCTAACATGGGTGGAAATGTGGGTGAAGGTAGCAATGAAAACGAGTTGATATCTGAAGATACATTAAATGTAACACCAGAATCAAATTTGGAAAATAACAAGAAAGGTGACGATTGTGATGTAGATATGGGTAATATTGTGGATGAAGGGAACGAAACAAATTTGGATGGAGTATTGAAGGAAGGTGATAATGATATCAGCAAGAGGAATAAAGAAAACACATTAAGCCAGATCTTAACAAAAATGAATACTAAGAAACAGCATGCAATGGGTGACGCATCAAGAATTGTTGGTGGTTATGTACAAGCGACAGATGGTCCACAAAAAGGGGTTAAAAAAGGTGCATTATTGATTTCACGCCACCGAACTTCAGACTGTTGTCACAAGATGATGAAACGGATGAGTCGCCTCAAGATGATGAAATGGACGAGCTGAATAGAGTGGTCGGCAATGCAGTAGCTCATTCGTTACAAGAAGTAACAATGATTGTGGGAAGAAAGGAATCTCCTGTTACAAGATTGATGGATGCACAAATGGAAAAAGCGAAGACTGACAGAAATAACAAACCGAAAAGGTCCAAAAAAATATATAGTTTAAAACGTTAGTTAATTATTATTATTCTGTGTTGTTATAAAAAAACTAAACAATAAACAATGTTTCATGTTTAGTTTTTTTATTATTTTGAATGTTTAATATATGTCACATTAATATTTGGCCTTATTTGTTACTATTATGTCGGTATCAATTCGTATTTACTCAACATATGTAATACGGATTAGTTTATTGTTATTTATTCATATAACTTAGTAGAATTGTGAAATATGCTATACGGTTATAGGGAAGAATACGACAGGTTTGATGTGTAAAAAGTTAATGGCTTATGGAAATTGTTTGAAATATTTAGGGCATATGAGTAACAATTTAGGGCATCTGTTAGATATATTTAGGGCATCTGTTATATATATTTAGGGCATCTGTGTGTTAGCAACCATAACATACATGCTCTCCATATTATGCTGAATGTTACACATAAATTGTGTGTGTTTCATGCAAACAAATTATGTTGAATGTTCAATGTTTAGGTTTTTTCTATTTATTTATTTATTTATTATGTTAATGTTACAGATAAATTATGTGTGCCTCATGCAAATAAATTATGGAAAAAAATAGTGCATCTGTTGACATGGTTAGTGCATCTACATGATATAGTTAGGGCGAATATGTGTGATATATTTAGGGCATCTGTTTTTTTTTTTAAATTATTATGAGCATCTGTTTGATATAGGTTGAGGTATTGTTTTGCTATAGTTAGGGATTGTTTGATATATAAAGGAACATATACTTGTATCGTCATGAAACTGTGATTATGAGTTTGATAATCATGTAACTAAGCTTATGTATTGAATCATAATATATTTAGGGCATATGTTTGCTATATTTAGGGCATATGTAGTTAAACTTATGAGTTGTTGTATAAACATAATCTATTTATATAGTATCATGTAATTAAACTTTTTTGTCTGTTTTGAATGTTTTTTATGTATATATGCAGTGTTAATTTTCCATGGATGTGGAAAGAAACAAAAAAGGGGATTCGGATCAATATCAACAGTTGTGGAAACAATGATTTAAACGTCATGTCCATGAAGATCAATCAGCAATGATGTGAATGTGGATGTGATAATGAAAAAACAACAACATGTATACACAAAAATAACCAAATTGTCATTGAAGAAAGGATGTGAAGGAATGATTGAATCGAGTCAAGAAGCAGGTTATGCAAGTGTTGCAGGCCAAGAAAAACAAATATATGCATGTTGCCAAACAGTGATTGAACCAATTAATGCCAAGGTACCAAATAAAATGCGCGGGGAACCAACAAAAGAGGGGAATGATGACAGAAAGAGAAAAACGGGTACGTGAATTATCAGAGGCTTTATGTTCTCCATACGTTAAAAGAAAGGTGAGCGTCACAAGAGAATTGCAAGCTGTTGAAAAACCTGTGGTTGAAAGTATTTTCACTGGAAGGTATAATGTCAGGTAAGTAAAAATTAACGATGATAATATTATAAAATTAATTTAGGGCATCATATTATTTATTATTAGGGCATCAATGTTTTTTTTAATTAATGTTTATTCAAACATATATGATTCAGGGATATTATTTTCAAGACAAGCAACATGGAAATTCAAAGAGTCGCATTTGAAAGTATGCATGAAGGATTTGCAATTACAAAATCCGTAATTGACGTATGGAGCATAATTCAAAATAACGACGAACGTCTGAAGAATAAGATGAGATCAAAATACCTATTCTGCAAAACTGGAATGACGGTACGTAATACAAAAATAAAAGTAAATGAATGTTTATTTTAAGGTATACCTGGGAATACATTAATAAATATGTTTTGTAATTTAAGGCACATGTTTGGATTAGTTATAAGAAATACAAATAGTAGTAACTAAATAGCACTTACCTATCTGATTCAACAGAAGCAGCAGAACGCATGTATTTATGCAATACGTATATGATTTAAGGCATTTGGTTGATGATTTAAGGCATCTGGTTGGTTAGATTAGGGCATCTGTTTGGTTGTATTAGGACACCTGTTTGGTAAATTGATGCATATGTTTGTTAAATTTAAATAATATGCTTGTATGGTACAAGGTAGCTGTTGGTTTAGTTTGATGCGTATGTTTTTTTTATAAGGCATCTTTCTGATTTTTTTAAAGAATATGTGTGAAAAAATAGGTCAAATTGTATAGCATCTGTTTGAAATGATTTAAAACATTTATTTAGTTAAGATTAAGCGTATATACGGTAATCTTTAGGGCATATGTGTGAAGTACTTGCAGGTGTTTGGTTTAATATGGTGTTATAACAAAACTTATAATCTAATAGAATCATGTTTTAAAGATTTCAAGGAATTTCGAAGAATTCAAAAGAAAATTTGAAGAGGCGATGACATGTACCAACCAAACAAATCTTGACAAATTTGATTTGGTAAGATGTCAAACTTTTTTATTTTTTGGTTAGATAATAATTTGTGGATAATTAATTGAAAATTAAGTTTAACAATATGAGTATGAAAACAGGTATTTTTTCCGATATTACAAGCAGGATCTAAAGCAAATCACTTCTATTTGATTGTGTACAATTTGAAGACGTTAGAAGTGGATATTATAGATAACAAGAAAGAAGAAAGTCAAGATATAGTTAGGCGGTATGGGGAGATTCCTAAAAGACTGGTAAGATTCAAAAAGCTTGTGTTTAAAAAAAAAAATTAAAATTAAGGCATTAAAATGCATAAAAAAAGGGCATCTCAAAATGTATTTAACAATACATTAACTTGTAAAATGTATGACAGACTACATCGTTTGGTGTATACCTGCAATCAGTGAGCCATCCAAATGGAATCAAGATGTCAAAAGTAAAGCCAAAAATTATGCATATGGATTGGAAAACAACAACAAACTATTTGGATGCTGGAGTTTTTGTGATGAGACACATGGAGTGTTTTTATGGAAGAAAAAATCGCTTTAATGCAGGTTTGCTTACTTTAAGGAATCTGTTTTTTTTTTGTTTAACCCTTTGCATTTTATTTATTTAATGAAAAGCACTTGCATGACATAATTTAATGTTATTTAGAAATGCTGCATGATTTAATGTTATTTGAAATTAGTGCATGACATGTCACGTGATGAGCGCTCCCAGTGTCAAAACGTTCGCGCAAGATGTAGACCTAATGCATATGAACCCACATTTATATGCTCATAGTATTTGATTTGGTAAATGAAATTAGCATATGTTTATTTTAAGGTATCTGTTTGTTTGTGTTAAGGCATCTGTATATTTATTCCTTCAATATAGGTTTACAAGTGGAAGGAAAACAACAAATAAAGCAATTGAATGGTCTTCGAAGAAAATATCTTGTAAAAATGTTAATGACGGAAATAAATGAAAAGGCAGGCCAAGTCGAAACAGAAGCAAAAGAATACAACAAATTCAACGAAAAACAAAAGCAAAATTTCAGCGAACATGCTTTCGGACGACTTTTACCAAGGGTGACGAAATATTGTGAAGAGAATGAAGAGAGACTCAAGCTAGCACGAAGTTTTTTTCCAAAAATCAATGTTAAAAACATGATGTAATCATGTTGACATATGCACTATCAAGTTGATGTTTAGGTACTTTAGAAATTTATGTTAAGGTAATTTAAAAATTGATGTTCAGGAATTTTAGAACTTGATGTTCGGAAATTAATGTTCAGGTACTTTAAAATCTAGAAGTTGATGTTCAAATACTCTATAATTTGCTATGTTGATGTTCAGTTACTTGATGTTCAGATATTTTACATTTTGATATGATAATGACCAGAATTGTAAAACTTGATATTCAGTTACTTTATATTTTGCCATGCTGGAGTTCATATACTGTAACGGGCATATGAAACTAATTTATGTTTCAATAAGGGGCATCATAATTTTTAAAAAGCATGTAAGTGTTGTATGTAAGTGTAATTCGTAAACTTAGGACATGTGTTTGATATAATTAGGGCACCTGCTTGATATCTAAAGGAACATATATTTGTATTATAATGTAACCAAACACTTAGGGCATCTGCTTGATATAATTAGGGCACCTGTTTGTTATTCAAAAGAAAAATATACTTGTATCACAATGTAAATAAACCCTAATACACAAACGTAATTCAAAATATTTAAAAAACAAAAGTATAAAATATAAAACAAAACTATAAGCTGACACACATAAAATTCTAAAAATAAATCTGAAATCAATCGTATAATTAAAAGTAACAAATACTAGAAAATCATAAATGTTAAAAGAGTGTAAGTTTATTACATAAATGTAATTCAGAACATATGAAACAAATTAATGTTTCAAAAAGGGGCATCATAAATCTAAAAAGGGTGTGTAAGTTTTGTACATAAATGTAATTTATAACATCTAAAAAAGAGGAATCATAAATTTTAAAAAGGTGTCTCAGATTTATACATAAGAGTAATTCATGACATTTAGTGCATATGTTTGATATAATTAGGACATATGTTTGTTATCTAAAGGAACATATACTTGTATCATAATGCAACCAAACACTTCATGCATCTGTTTGATATAATTAGGGCATATGTTTGTTAACTAAAGGAACATATACTTGTATCACAATGTTAATAAACCCTATTACAGAAATGTAATTCAAAACATTCAAATAGAAAAAGTAAAAAATATATAACAAAACTATAAGATGAAACACGTATAAAATTCCAAAAAATAAATCTGAAATACATCATTTAATTCAAAGTAACAAATACCAGAAAATCCATAGCAATCAAGATTAAACACAATTATGATAAGTATTATGTGAAGTTTTAAAAATCAAATAAAAAAAAGTGTAAAAAAAACAAGGCATCCAGTAAGCATATGAAGGCATCACTTTGAATTGATTATTCTTCGTAATTCACGGTTGAAGAGCGGGTAACACGTTTTGTTCTCTTGTTAGCCGCGTTGATTTCATCTTTATGAGGGCAAGTTCTGCAATTGTGGCCTTCAGCCTTTCCACAAACAAAACATGTTCGCCTTTTCTTGGAAGACTCAGCTGCATTCTGTATCAGCTCGTCCATATTTTTCCACCTTTTATGTGAACCAGTACCTTTGTTTGCTGAATGTCTTGGAACCTTAATAACAACCGTCTCAGGCTCCTAACACAAAGCATCGAGCAGAATGTATCTTTATTGTTATCGTGCATTCAAAACTGGAACATCAGATTCTTGCTTTTGCAAGATCAGACAATATCCAATCCGTATAAAATCCAGCTTGTCTTTAAAAGGTACGAGTCTGTCAACAGTATCTTCAAAAATCCTTTGAATTGCACGAATAGCAGCATCTGAACTAGTCTCGCACATAACCGCAGAAGTATCCACCCATACATTCTCATCAGACTTAGACCACCTATCAAGCACATATTCTCTTGGAAACTCCTTGATATTGTCATTCTAAACTTTAATGGGTTGTGTCCGCATAGCAGTCCATATAAGTTGTCATACGTCTGCATGAGCAAGTAAGTATGGTATCAGAAGAACAATAAAACACCTGCAAAAAAAAAATAAAAAAATTAGTGCATCTGTATACAAAAAAATAAGGGCATCACTTTAAGTTTACTATGTAACTAATGTTGATGCAAAACATATCGACTCAAATAATTATACCAACATAATACAATTAAATATATACAAACAAAAAGGTGTAAAACTAAAAAAAACTAATTACTTACCTCATACACTTCAAATTGAGTGGAGTCTTTCCATTTTTTCACATCGGTATCACGAATGAAATACTTCTCAGACCCACCCATCTGTTCAACATTAACCGACAAGCATTTTGCAATAGACGCTACAATTTCATCTTGAATTTCATAAAAAATGTTAAGCGTGAACAACTCAGCAGCATCCTTCTCTAACGGCCAATCAGTTCGAAATTCAGGACGATTATATCGGGATTCATGATCATTTTTCTTCTGAGTATAGCGTTGGATATCCATGGCAGACTCAAAATGACCAATGAACTCAACCAACGTAAGATCTGGGTTAGTAAATCTGTTAAAATACCGGTTTTCAGACTCCGACCTCGATGTTGTTCGCATCAATCCAGACATATCCTCGTTACGAAGAAAAGCCGGGATCCAACGATGCCTCATGCCGTATAAATCACATAACCACTTATGTGAACCAAGATCAAATTCGTCCATGATTGAAGCCCACTCCTGCTCAAACATATCAATGGATATGCGCTCATTCCACACGATCCTACAAAACCGTTCCTTGAAATTGCTTTTGTTGCATACAGATGAACCAACCTAAACACATAATTAGTGCATCAGAATTAAAAAATAGGGCACCATAATCAATATTCTTACAAAAACAATAACATTCCAATCGTACAAAATAGTTGTCATATTAATATAAACTATGACTAGTTAATATATGCTGATGAGACACCATATAATTACAGGGCATCATTATTACAGTTCAGGACATCCTAATTGCTAACATATGAATTCAAACATAAAATATAACGAAATATATAACTATGTATCATAAACATACAGAACTTGTTAAATTAATACACATAACCACTACCTAATTAAAAAAAATGTAATCGTCATACAACAAACAATTGTCTACCATAAAAAATATGATGGTAATTGGAAAATAAAGGAATACCTTAGTTACAAGCTTCTGCATTATATGCCACATACACAATCGGTGTCGGGCGTTTGGAAATTCCGCCTCGACAGCTTGTTTCATTGAGGCGTCTTGATCAGTTACAACGACTTGTGGATCGGCAACAAATGCTTTTTTGAACGATTGAAGAAGCCATTTGTAAGACTTAACAGTTTCATCAGACAATAAACCAGCACCAAATGTTACAGAGCGATTGTGGTTGTCGATCCCAGTAAAAGGAACAAATACCATTCTGTATCTGTAATACATATTTCAAAAAAAGGGCATCAGTGTTATATATAAAAGGGCATCAGTTTGATATTTGTAAACAATGATATGAATCGATAAAACTATAAAATAAACAGAAGGGTAAACATAATATATTACTTGTTCGATCTGAAAGTAGCATCAAAAGATATAGTGTCGCCAAAACGCTGGTAATTCAATCTTGCCACTTTGTCGGCCCAAAACAAACCACATAATGAATCTCCTTCGCCTTGGCAATAATCCATAAAAAAGCCGTCACAACGCTTTTCAAGATTCTCCAACTTCTCAACCACCATTTGCGCATCCCGATCCCCAATAAACAAATTCAAGTCACGCCTAAAATTTTTACAATCTGTTGCAGTCGCGCCAACATTTTCAAATCCACCATACATTTCCTTCATCAACTTAAACGCCCTAACTGGCCCTACATTCGAATTAGCAACTTGCAACATAAACTGCTGTTTTGAAAAACCTAACTCTCTAGAACTAATCATAAATTGCATGTCCTCCTGTGACACTAAGGGATGATTATGTTCTTCTACAAAACCATAAATCTCAAACATGCCTCCGTCAATTTTCCTAACCATCATCCGTGCTAAGCAACCAGTTTTACAAGAAGTATTTTTCCTAAATGGCCTCTTAACAATTGGCTTGCTAACATCAGAAAAATCAATAGTCTTACCCTTCCCACTAAATCCATCAACAATAACTTTACCTTTACCTTTCCCGTTGGCGACACTACAAACACTACTAGCAAGCAGCAATTTAATTATACATATTAAAAATTAAGGCATCACAATGCATAAAAAAGGAGCATCAACATGTAAATATTAAATAACCTGACAAATTAATTGACAATGTATCAAACATGTGTATGAATTAATTTAACTAAATTTAAAAGGGCATCACAGTTATAAAAAATGTGCATCACACTTTTAATAATCATATTTACCTAAATTAGGGCATCAACTGACTAATTAGTAACAACAACACCAAACATAACATGAATAACACGCATAAACATCATGTATTCAAAAGTTAATATAATACGCAATCATAATAACATGTACACATAAATTAAGGCATAAACTCATGATTTAACAAATAATGATCGTTTAAATTTATAAATAAATCAAAAAATAACTTATAACACTTAATAATCGCAAATATTAACATGTATATGTAAACAAAAAAACGCATAATCTCAACTAATAGTCGCATCTATTAACATGTATATATGAAACCTAATAATCGCATATATAAACGTTATTATAATTCAAATCGATTCATGTTAAAGCTGAATATAACACATAAAACATTCGGTTGTAAGTTTAAAAGCTCAATAGAATACAAATTAATTTAAAGGACAATGTAGATCAGATTGAGCTTACAATTCAGATCAGATCGAGGCATTGAAACGTTATGGATGATCAATTAGAGCACCGATTAATGATACGAGAGTTTGAGCGATCAATTAGGGCATACAGTATCGATCGATTAGAGAGAAAATTGGAAAAGATGTGTTTAATTATGAGACGGTATTTTAACTTTATATAGGATGCCAGGTTGGAATTTGGATATATGCAATGTTTACCCACTAGAATATAAAAAGTTACAAAACTCCCCCCTGTAGTTTGGTGCGAAAAAAAGGAGGGGAAGGAGGGCTTGATCCAACGGTTGTAAAGTGGTTTTCTAGGTTTTCCACCAAGATAAGGTTTTCTCATGATCCCATCTATATATATATATATAGGGATGGGTTCTAGGGAAAACCATATTTTGCTAGAAAACCTAGAAAACTCAAAAAACCAAACAGATGCCCTAAAAAAACCAAACAGATGCCCTAATTTTTTCAGACAAAAAATTGGTTTTTCAGGCAAATATGGCCTCGATATAATGTCTGTAAAAAACTCAAAAACCAAACAGATGCCCTAATTTTTTCAGGCTATATAAAAGATTTTTTAGGGCATCTGTTTAGTTTTTTAGGGCATCTGTTTGGTTTTTTTGGGTTTTTACAGAGAGTAAATCGAGGCCATATTTGCCTGAAAAAACAATTTTTAGCCTGAAAAAATTAGGGCATCTGTTTGGTTTTTTTAGGGCATTTGTTTGGTTTTTCTGGGTTTTCTGGGTTTTCCACCGAAATTAGGTTTTCTCATGATCCCATCCCTATAT
Source organism: Tanacetum coccineum (assembly GCA_026074375.1). Classification (NCBI taxonomy): domain Eukaryota; kingdom Viridiplantae; phylum Streptophyta; class Magnoliopsida; order Asterales; family Asteraceae; genus Tanacetum; species Tanacetum coccineum. Next base: position 45,919 of record BQNB010014505.1, read on the forward strand.
ATATATATATATATATATATATATATATGTATATATATATATATATATATATATATATATGTATATATATATATATATATATATATATATATAAAGTTGTAAAAATGAGAACTAATTTAAAATACCATTAAAACATCGATACATAACCATTTTAGCAATGAGACACCAAAATATAAAATATTAATACAAGTTAACATTAAACCGACTAATAACCAACTCATACATGAGTAACGGTTTGTTGATACACAATTAAAAATTTGATACCTATACATCAAAATCTCAAAAAGCTAATTTCTCATACATAAATTGATACACCTAATACACATCAACCACTAAAAACTTGATACATAATACTAAAACTTGATACACATTACACGTCGAATCAAAGTGTATCACCTAGTTTATGTAAATTTCCAAAAGAAACCCATCAACTCTTTAACAATTTTAGTTGTAATTAATTACGTTTTTATTTTGTTTTAAGGAGGGTGTCATTTTTGAGATTTTAGTTGGTTCTTATTTTTACAACTTTAAGAAAGTTCTCATTTGATCTTAATTATATATATATATATATATAGTGGGATTTTCAATGCAGAACTACTTTTTTATACAAAACCTACATAACCAATTTAGAACCATTAGATATTGTCATCAATGGATGAGATGATTGGGTCCCCATTTTGTAAGTGACTCATTCATCACGAACCAATTTTCATCTAAATCTTTCCCCACTTGAATACCCTAAAAACCTCCACCCAACAAATTAAAAACCTCCATAGCACAAGTCTTGTTATATGTTGAGACAAGACAAATGTTTTCACCATCCTTCTTTATCAATTTTTTTTATGTGTTGTTACTGATATTCGATTCCCATTCATGGTTTTGATTTTTATTTGTTGATCTTGTAAGTTTTTTTTTTAATTCGTACATTGGCCATGATATTGTGTAAAACAAAAAAAGTTATCTTTTTTTAAAATTCGATTTGGATCGGATGAAAATCTGGTTTTTAATTTGTTAACATTTTCAAACTAAAAGACAAAAATATGGATTGTGGATCTGGAATTTTTATTGATTATTGATGTTTTTAGTCTTTACACAAAATATGGGTTATGGATCTGGATTTTTTTATTGATTATTAATGTTTTTAGCCTTTATACGACTGACTGGAAATATATCTATCCATCCTATTTGTAGGCGATAACATTTTTTAGGTGAATACACAACTAAAGTTATGGAATCTTTTATGGTTTTGGAGCGGTGGTGGTTTTTGGTGAGTCTCATGTGTCGTTGTTGTCGGAGTCAGAGTCGGAGCACCGACGGAAGTTATGGAATCTTTATTGTTGCTCCTCATGGATGGTCATTTGTTTGACGGGATAGTATAAAAGGGAAAATAAAGCAACTCGTAACCGAGGTTAGAGTGGAGGATTATGGGTGGAGGGTCACCAAGTTTGGTAGGGTGCATTATCCGAGAGTTGTGTGTATTGCGCTTACGAATCATGGGAGGTTGTTTGCTACCGCCAGTAGTAAACAGACTTTGATTAGGATCTTTAATAAGCTTGTTGCTTCGTTGCTTCAAGAGGTATTTACTTTTATTGGTTATTGTCGTTTGAATTTTGTATGATTATGGTTTTTAGCTATATGATTATGTATCTTGCGTTAAAACATATAGTGGGTTTAGATAATTTGTTAAGGAGTTGGCATACTTATGTTTCGAACACTTCGTAAACTACAAAATGACATTAGACAATGGATACCCCCATGGACTTGATAAACTTTTGTTCAGATACTTAATATGCTCTATGTTTCGTTGCTTCAGGAGGTCTATAATTATTGCTATTTGCATTTGATTGTGATTGTGACTCTGATTGTTAATTTATTGATTGTGTGATTCGTCAGAACATATTGTGGATTTAGATGTTGCCTTACTGTTAGACCTTAATTTAATTCATTTTATATGTGGATTTAGATGTTGCCTTAAATCTGTTTTGCATGAAAAGCTTAATTTAATTCATTTTATATGTGCATATATGTGTTACGCTATGACTGTTATGACTATAGGTCGGTTTGATTGCCATGGGTGACAGATTTATGGTTCGCACATATAATCGCCTTCCTTTACTAATATATACACACTTAGCAGTCACCTAAGTTGCAACACTTATGTTTGGTACTTTTCCATGTATCCTTCATTGATTTACGCTAAAGGTTGCAACATATCGAACTTACATATATGTCAGCTGAAAAGGAAACACGTCAGATATCAACCAAAGTGTATAATTAAAGCTTAAAATATCCCAAGTCAATTTATGCAAACAATGATACCAACTTAATGTTTCATCAGAAATCTTGTCCAAACATTTTTCAATTGATAAAAAACTTTTTATTTTTTAATATTTGTTTTAGGGGATGGCTCAATCATAGGAATGACGGTGTGTGATGACAATGATCAATGGATGCACCCTTACTTTTAGATGGCGTGCCCAAATGTTTTCGAAGTTGTACTTATATGTTATCGAAGATGCGCATATATGTTCTCGAAGCTGGGCATATATGTTCTCGAAGAGTTGCATATATGTTCTCGAAGAGTTCACGCATGTTATTTCAAGAGTGCACATTTATATTTAACAATATACATTTGTATTTGAATTGTATTTCATTTGATATCAAATTTTGTGTACTGTATTTATATTTATGTATTTGCTTTCTTATAAATTTAGATATTAAATGTACAAATTTTTTTTTGTATAAATTTTTGAAATAATGTACGCTAGAAACATGTGCAATTATCATTTTAAGAAAAAAAACAAGTTTCATGGCTAAACAATTGTATAAAATAAAAAAACACATATGTACTTTTTTTTTAAACTTGTATGCAAGAAACATATATGAATTTCTATAATATTTATAAAAACGTATATGCACCTTATTTTTTTGAAATATATTTGCTGAAAAATTAAAAAATTAATTCTGAAAAAAATAAAAAAATTAATTCTAAAAATTTAAGGCTTAATAAAAATGTTTTTTTTAATTCAAAAAAAAGTAAAAATGTGTTTTACTATTTTACCCTTTTGAATTAAATAAAATGATTTAATAATATTAAATTCTTATTGGTCCAAAGTTGGTTCTGTATGTTTTATATAAAAAAGTGGTTCTGTAAAGAACGACCCCTTATATATATATATATATATATATATATATATATAT
>BQNB010014505.1:49467-62544 GCA_026074375.1 Tanacetum coccineum
AATTATTGTCGATATCGCTTGATTAAATAATTTTATTATTTTTATAATGACAACATATATATATAGGGTAGGGTTATAATAAAAAAAGTTTTAAAATAAAAAGGGTAGGAGAAGATCTTAACCATTGGATCATATTTGATCAGATCTGACCAGATGAAAAAGGGCGGTGGTATTTCCGTAAATAATGCAATCTTTAGGGGCAAATCTAAACCATTCATTCTATCCCTAACCATTTCATCGACCTTACCTTCTCTCTCTAAAATATCACACTTTCTCTCTTTAAAAATTCATGCACATCTTCATCATATTTCTCTTTAATCGAATTATTATTGCACCATCTTATGATAATTAAATCGTTAACGTGACGAAGACGAATCGAATCGATATTGCGACGAAGACGATCTCACCTTCACTATTAACAACGAATCAAATCGAATCGAATCAAATCGTCATCGATCTCACCTTCTATATTAACGATGACGAAGACGAATCATGCATATCTTAAACGATATCGTAAGTTGATTTATGAACCCTAACATTGTTAGTACATCATTTTGTTAATTTTCTTTTACTAATTTTTTTAAGTAAGTTTGTTCTTGGTATAATTGATGAGTTCTCGCATAGATTTTTGTGTTGTTATTGATCTAACTATGTTATATTCAGAGTTTGATTCAAACATACATCATGTTTATATCTAGATCTGGAACACAATATAGAAAAAAATATATACAAAATGTTTTTGAGAAAGTTGCATACAAGGTGTTTAATAAAATGTCTCAACTATAATTTATAACTATGATGCAGTTGTTTTGAATGCTGATGCAGCTGCACTTCATATTATGATGTGGTATAATAATGACTATAATGCAGTAGGTTTATAATGTTGTTCTTAGAGATTATTTCGTATGTGATGTAGTATAATAATGACTGTAGTGCATTAGGTTTATAAGTTTATGTGATATTATAGTAATGATGCAGTAGGTTTCTAAGGTTGTTCATATAGATAATTTTAGTCTGAAATGTGGTAGAGTAATCTTGAGATGTGGTAGAGTAATGCCTGTAATGCAGTAGGTTTCTTACGTTGTTCATATGCATGATTTAGTTTAAACGTGGCTTGGCGATTTTAATAAGTTTGATTATGTTTTCTTGCTTTTGTGTGTGATGTGGTAGGAAATGAACTGTAATGCAGTAGGTTACTTACGTTGTTCATAGAAATGATTTAGCGTAAACGTGGCATGCCGGTTTTAAAGAAATTGATTGTGTTTTCTTGCTTTTGTTTGTGATGTGGTAGGAAATAAATTATAATGCAGTAGGTTACTTACTTTGTTCATATGCAAGGTTTAGTGTAAATGTGGATTGCTGTTTTTAGCGAAATTGATTTTGCTTTCCTTCTTTTGTCTGTAATGTGGTAGGAAATGAACTGTAATGCAGTTGGGCTTTTACGTTGTTCATATGCATGATTTAGTGTAAACGTGGCTTGCCGTTTTTAACAAAATTTATTTTGCTTGCCTACTTTTGTCTTTGATGTGGTAGGAAATGAATTGTAATACAGTAGATTACTTACGTTGTTCATAGGAATGATTTATTGTAAATGTGGCTTGCCGTTTTTAACGAAATTGATTTTACTTGCTTCCTTTTGTCTTTTATGTGGTAGGAAATGAATCATAATGCAGTAGGTTACTTACGTTATTCATGGGCATGATTTAGTGTAAACGTGGCTTACCGACTTTAACCAAATTATTTGTATTTTCTTGCTTTTGGTTGTGATGTGGTAGGAAATGAATTGTAATGCAGTAGATTACTTACGTTGTTCATATGCATGATTTAGTGCAAACGTGGCTTGCCGTTTTTAACGAAATTGATTTTGCTTTCCTTCTTTTGTCTGTGATGTGGTAGGAAATGAACTGTAATGCATTAGGTTTTTTACGTTTTTCATATGCTTGATTTAGTGTAAACGTGGCTTGCCTTTTTTAACGAAATTGATTATGTTTTCTTGCTTTTGTCTGTGATGTGGTAGAAAATGAATTGTAATGCAGTAGGTTACTTACGTTGTTCATATGCATGATTTAGTGTAAATGTGGCTTGCCGTTTTTAACGAAATTGATTTTGCTTGCCTACTTTTGTCTTTGATGTGGCAGGAAATGAACTGTAATGCAGTAGGTTACTTATGTTGTTCATATATCAAAGCTTGAGAGGCATTTGTGTAGTCTATCGGATGATGATTGGGAATTTCGAATGGGTTTCCTTGTCCTTTTCTTCTTCATATTTGCTCACGGACACAAAGATGGCACAATCAATGAGAGATTTATTCCATTTTTTGCTTCCACTGAAAATATTTCAAAAATGGATTGGTGCACTTATGTTTGAGTGTTTGGTGAAGGATGCAACAGATTTCAGTCCCTAAAAATATTTCGCTGGACTACTCCTTTTGATGGCAGTAAGTTTTATTTCTTTTGTACTGTATCACAATTTATTTTCTAATGCATTACAGTTTAAAATATGTATTACTCGTATTAGTTAATTTTGTACTGCATCACAATCAATTTTGTATTGCATCACAATTAATTTTGTTGTCGCATTTTTCATATGTTTCATCTACGGAGGATATAGAGTCATCTGAGTTATGACTTATATAAGTATGGTTGTTTGCCTGGTAATGATGGAGTAGCTACTTATTTGTTGCGTATAATGTTGAATTTAATTACGCATAGATTGTATTATGTGTGGAAATTTGTTTGTTTGCTTGGGTTTATGAACGATGCACTTAGTTTTAAACTTTGTTGCAGTAGTTAGTTGTTAAGATGTCGCGTATATGGCTGAATTAGGGTGCTCACATTTTGTATTATGTGTAAAAATGTGTTTTTCTGGTTGGTTGTATATATGATGCACTTAATTGTAATTTATGATGCAGTATGATTTTAGTTCGTCACATATATGGCTGCATTAGGGTACCTGTAGGTTTCCTTATGTGTCGAAATGTGTTTTTGTTTCTTTGTTGTATGAACGATTCACTTGGTTTTGCACTTGATGCAGTAGCTCCTCACTGGTGGTGTATAAGGATTCATTTTAAAAAATTTGTTTATTTCTAATTGGTTTCTATGCTGATGTGCTTTGAGAGAAAGAAGAAACAAGCCTTATACTACATCTAAAACGTCCCACAATGTATCTTCAAGATGGTCTATATGGAAATCAACCTTTTAACTCAAAGACAGTTCATGTATTATTTCCTAGTACATCAATGTTATTTTATATTCTACTGCATTACAATATTATATTCTACTGCATTATAGTTATATTATACTGCATTACAATTATATTCTATGATATTGCAATCTTATATATTTTATATATAACTGAGATGCAATATAATATAACTGTAATGCAGTAAAAATAAACAATAATGCAGTAGAATATAAGACTGTAATGCAGTAAAAAAACTGTGATACATTACATTTTTTAACTACATTATGGTTATATGCTACTGCATTACTGTTATTTTATATTCTACTAAATTACAGTTATTTGTTAGTGCATTACAATATATAACTGTAATGCTACAAATTATATACTATAATGCACTAATAACATACACTGTGATGCAGTAAGCTAATTTTTTTTGTTTTTTTTAAATTCAAGAAAAGAAAGCGGCTTTAAGAGACAACTTGTTGAGATCTAATCAGTTTTTAACCAAGCCGATATTGATTACAAGTTGAAAATAGCTTTGATGGGGATGAAGATGGTGGAGATGAAAATGTTGTGCATGAAGAGGATGGTGGAAATATGAATGACGATGGTGGAAAGACGATGGACAAAAATGATGGTGGAAACGAAGACGATGGTGGAAATATCAATGAAAAAGGAGGTTATGGGGAAAAAGATACTGGAAATATGAATGCAAAAAATCAGACAGAAATAGAGAGTGTACCATTTGATACTTATACAAAACAGAAACTGAAAATGAGAACGTAGGAGAAAATGCTTCGTTACTACTTAATTACTTTTGAATGTAGGATGTATAGAAAAATTAATGTCTGCATCATAGTGTTATGTTTGACGGATTTGTTACATTTATAATTGAATTAGTTTTAAATACCTGCTCGTTCTTGACTTCTCCTTTAAAATATATTTTTAATATTGTATTGCATCATAATATCGTTCTAGTGCATTGCATCAGAATGTCATCATACTACATCATCACAGTGTTATCATACTACTGAATCACAATTTTATTTTACTGCATTACTATGTTACTCTGCTGCATCACAATGTTAATTTACTACATCACAATGTTATCCATTTTGTTGCTTCCCAATGTTATCATACTGCTGCATTAAAATAATACTTTACTACATCTGACTATTATTTACTGCATTACAAGGTATATTTTATTGCATCACAATGTAAATGTTATTGCATCAAAATATATATTTTACTACATCATAATACACTAAACAAATAAGATAACGCATATGAAATGACACTGGCTCACTAGATCTTGAATTGTAAATTTTACTTCATCACATCCATGTAAAATTTTACTACTGCATTAAAATTGAATATTACTTCCACACTATGTAAATTTTTACTGCAAACACACAGTAAAATTTACTGACATTAACTTGTATATTTTACTTCCATCAACAGTGTTAAAATTTTAAACTGCATCACTATGTAAATTTACATCACAATTAATTTTACTGCATCACATTGTACTGAATCACTACTGCAACACAATGTTACATTTACTTTCTTACCAAAGCATCAATACAAAAATCTTATATTTATCTGAATATACTTGGTATCTTTCTATTTTATGAATACTAGTTATTGCATTATGTTATTTGTTTAGTGTGTTATGATGCAGTAAAATATTTATTTTGATAGTGTAACATATACATTTTGATGTAGTAAGATATACCTTGTGATGTAGTAAAATAATATGTTGGTGTAGTAAAAGTATTATTTTAATGCTTCAATATGACAACATTGGGAAACAACAAAATGTATAACATTGTGATACAGTAAATTAACATTGTGATGCAGTAGAGTAACACAGTGATGCAGTAAAATAACAATGTGATTCAGTAGTATGATAACACTATGATGTTGTAATATGATGACATTTTGATGCAGATTCACTAGAACAAATATTTTTATTTTTTACAAAGGTAAAATGGATTAAATAAAATAAAAGTATTTACAAGGAAAAGACCAAGATAAGAACCAATTAGGACAATTCCCTAAAAAGTTCACAACTTGTCTAGAAACAAAAATCAGGACATGGACAATCCCATTCCAATACAACTTGCTGCTAATGACTATAAGAACTAATACCAAATAAAAAGTAATATCCCAACTATTAATAACAAGTACTGGGATTTTATACTTGGCGAAGTCAATTATTAGTAAGAAAATTCCAAATAGACTAGTCATGTCCCAACAGCTCCAAATATCCTTTATTTCACCTTAATAAATCAGATGAACATCCTAAGAAAAATAGTATCATCATGACCTTAGTGAAAGCACCAATATAACCAACAACACAAACTGGAACATTAGCATATGCAAAATCATAAGCATATTTACAGGTCATCTTCAGACTAAAATACAAGTCATCTAATATAGATAGACTCCAAAGTAAACCTGCACAAAAACAAACTTTAGTGAGAAACCTGATACAAATTCTACTGCATTAAAATATTATATTCAACTGCATTATTGTTTATTTCTATTGCATTACGGTTATATTATATTGGATCTCAATTATATGTAGAATATAAGACTGCAATACAGTAGGATATAATTGTAATGGAGTAGAATATAACTATAATGTAGTAGAATGAAAGACTGTAATGCAGTAGAATATAAAATAATAGTGATGTACTAGGAAATAATGCCTTAAATGTTTTTGAGTTAAATGGTTGCTTTCCATATAGACCATCTTGAATTTTCATAAAACCAGCAAACCACATCTAATAAGCTACATAAAACCACTTTCGGAAAACCGGCAAGTCACATTTAGCCTAAATCATCTCTATGAACAAGAAGTTACATCATACTGTATTATAGTTCAAATTCAACCACATCACACACATAATAAGCCACACACATAAAACACACTACAAATATCCTAATTGAACTATATTTGCCACAAAACATAACCTACTGCATCACTGCATTATACTAGTTGCATCATAAATTCAGACACATACACAAGCATCCACGCATACAGGCACATTTTCAAATAGTCTGCTTTTAACCTACAACATCATTATACAAGACAACTAAAAACATACTGCATCACAGTTCAACATCAAGTGCATCTCACAAACATCCAAGAATACGCATACATTTCAGTATTATATTCTGCTGCATTACATTCTACTGCATTACAATATTATATTCTGCATTTTAGTTATTTAATATTCTACTGCATTTCAGTATTATATTCTGTTGCATTACAGTTATTATTAACTATGTTATAGTAAGAAATTATTAAAACACACACAACTATAATAATAAAAATATATAAATAAAACTGTACCAATAACGGATCGAGTTAACGAAACAATAGCATAAGCAACAGAAACAATGAATAGAATTTGAGTATTTGTTAGCCTTAATTTATCATGAATATAACATGCCTAAACATCATATTACAGTCAGTTGAAAACGGTAACACTAAACAAAAACCCACTGCATTTCAGTTTGAATTCTAGTGCATCACACATACAACCAAGCAGACAATCACATTTACGCACATAAAACAACCTACGCTTATCCTACTTCATCCTTACACGTGACAACTCAATATCTACTGCATCTCGGTTCAAATCCATCGCACATACAACCGAGCATATTAACACACTTACATACATAACTAATGCATCACGGTTCGAAACTAGTGCATCACAGTTATAGAAAATCATGTAGACATTTTATCAAACACCTTGTGTGCAGGTGTCATATACATGTTTTTCATCTAGTTAATTTTTATCAAACACATACTGAATGAATGTTTTAAATCAACTAAATACACAAACAATCAACAAAAACATATTAACTAATTACAATCAAATATTGGATTAACATAAAGTACACTAACAAAAAAAAGTTAGAAAATAGCAGATTAAGTTCTTACTATTCGTTAGTGATAATAATTCGTTGATGCTTTTTCAATGATGATGAATACTCGTTGTTGATTAATAAGTAAATCGACATCTTCTTTGATCGGTTGTTAACAATTGAATGGAGTGAAACTATGGTGGTTAATGGCGGTAGATAAGGTGGGGATTGGTGGTAAAAAACGATGGTGAATGGTGGTTGTCGATTGATGGAGAGAAGGTGGTGAGACGGTGGTGCGATGGAAGAGGCGGTGGAGAATCGAGAGAGAAAGTGGAGAGTTGGGAGAGACGGTAGAGAAATTCATCTGAGATGGGAGCAAAAAGTGAAAAAAATAAAAGGAAAAAACTATATACAACTCCAATGTAAATTTACTACTATGCCCATCCTTATTAAAAAAGAAGGGGGTAGGGAGGGGACACATGGCAGCCTGCGGTGTCATCTTACCCTTTTTATTATAAAATCTTTTTTATTTTACCCCAACTATATATATATATATATATATATATATATATATATATATATTCTACACCGCGGCTAGGCTAGTTTCTTCGTTTGATATTGTTAAACCTTGAGATTTACACAGTAGAAGCGAAACTTCATTCCGGACAACTTTCGTGCTTTGCCGGACGGCTAAAACGGACTTGAAATTGCCCAAATCGGACGTTCTAAATTCTGCCAGCTTTTATTATTTCCAAATGGTGACTTTATTTTCTTGTTAAAGTATATATCTCGTTTTCGGTCTAAAATATTCGTTATAAGGAGTTGCGAGTGACATTTTATATCAAACCGGGTGTAAAAATAAACTTTATAGTAATTTCTAAATAAAAATCAGTTTTAACAAAATCTCGGACTTCAAAATCCGTGTCCCGTTTTCTGCCCAAATCCACATGTTACAAAACGCGTCGAAAACCAGTTTTCAATCCAAAAATTAACTCACGACATGTCTAAATCGGCTAGTTTCTTTACATTATATTTCATTATTTAAATCACCCAACATCTCGACTAGTCTAATCCTACGCAAGGAAGGATCCACCCGGATTTCATCACATGCAAATATCAAAAATTGAAAACAAATCACGCAAAAGTAGAATATATAAACGAGTATTGAAAGTTACTTACAAGCTTTATTAAGCATAAGATCGGACAAAACTTTGATTGCTTTTTGTTCATCTCCTTGTCCTAGCCGACGTTCGAACCCACCAAAGACCCAAAACCTTAGCTTTTTGTTAATCAAATCCTGTACAAAAACCTTTAGTAACTTTTTTTCCACTAGATCTTTAATCCTTATTTGAATCAAAACCCTCTTATTTTATTCAAAACACAAACATGCATAAACCTTCTTACATGCGGTATTTTTCTTCATGGATGATCAAATCAACATCATCTAAATGTTATTTTGTAGGAGGAAAAAATCAATATGTAGTGGTGGTGGTGTTGGTGGTTTCGACGAGTACACAAAGGGGATGAGGAAGACAAAAGACAACTAAGGCTTGATTCCAACTTAGCTTAAATCATCATTTGAGTGATATGAGAAGGGATTTCAAGATCAAATTTTTTTGATGTATGCTTGTGTGTGTGGGTAGCCAGTCGAACAAGGAAGCAAAGGGGAGAGGGAAAAGATTTTGCACTATGTGTTTTATAAGGTGTGAGAGAAGCTAGTTAAATCTTGGAAGCAACATGTAATCATTATTCACTTGGGAAATAACTAAAAATTTTAAAACTTGAGTGTGTGTGTGTGTGTGTGCATAGTATCCGCCGACTACCTTGTGGCTAGGGGCATCATCATCATATTTTTTATTTTTTTATTACTTGTAAAACCTTTTTGTAAACCTTAAATTAAAAGTGACAATTTGACACATGAAATGTAAATATGTTAATTACATTAAATCGCGAGTTTGGCAAAGGTCGAGGAACAAAAGGAGTCGTTGTCTGAAAAATACAAATTATAATCATAAAAATGATAACGGGGCACGTCATAATTTACATGATTCCCAAACGTTTAACGGTCGCGCAGTCAAACATTGACTCGTAAATTAGTACAAATAAAAATTTCTCAAATCCGCTCGCAATAAAATACAAAAATAATTATCCATGACAATTAAAAATTTAAATGTCGACGTTCAATCATATGAACTCATAAAATAATACTTGCGACGCCGAATCCGAGATCATCATAAAAACTCAGGTTGTTACACTGTTTGACTACAAAATACTGTTGAACAGCAGCTTTCATCTGCTTAAAAACTGTTTGTACTTTTGTTACCTCATTTAAAAGATATTTATTAAAAACATTAAATATGTCTTTTAAGGTCTTTACAAATGGAATTATTTCTTTTAGAAAAACAGCTTTAGTATGTTCAAACCCCCATTCCCCTTATGTGAAAGCATCGGGTGTAATCCGCTTTTTCACCACATTGTCAAATTGGCCAAGATGATATTTAAGCTTTTAAGGCTTGTATTAACCAGACTTACCTTAGAAAGTTCTCGAGGAGCCTCAATTTTAACAGGCGAAGAAGCAGATTGGTCAGAATTAGGGTGTGAAGTTTGTAACCGGAAAGCTTGTTCATCAGTCAGTTCTTGTTGTGGGACAAAACGTTTACTAAAATCTTCAAAACAATTTAACTCAGCATAATTAATCGGTTTAATGTTAACTTTATTTTCTAAGACCATTGGATCACTTTGTTTTAAAAGCATTTTGGATCAACTCTCTTCCTCAAGCATCAAAGTCTCTTCAGAATTAGCAAATAAAATCACATTGGTTTCCTTGGCAATAACACTACCATCATAAAGCATTGGCCTAATCTGCTAAGCTTTTTTAAGATAGAAAGGATTTTGAAAACCAAGAGCTTGTTTCAGGTTATTATCATAGAAAACTTATGGTTTCGTGAGCATATGCACAGTTTGCGCGGATTGACCCAGTTTACAAACAATATTGTCTAGTTCTTTAACTTTCTTTTCCAAAGCAATTTCTTTATCAATATTCTTAGCTTCTTTTTCCTTAGATTCGTTTTTGAAAACATTAAATGTTTTTATTAACAATTCCTTTTCTTTTGATTGTTCAGAAAGAGTTTGTTTAAGATAGTTAATTTCTTTTTCAAAATCCGCAAACTGTACATCTTTCTCCTGATTTATAAGCTTTTCTCAAGTACTTAAATCCACTTTTCGTCATTCTTCTAGCAATTTCACTGGTTCTTTGTATTTTTCAAGCTCATCAGATAAGGATTCATTGGCAATTAGATTGTCCTTATTGACCGTGTTACAATTAGTTACTTGATGTGACAGTTGTTCAAACACAGATAATATCATGGCATCTTGGTGTGCAGAAGAATTTGTATCCTGAACATCTGCATTTTGTGTTTTAAGTAGATATTGAGAATAAGGAATGATATTGCTATCACTTGTTAACTCATTCTCTGGATAATTCACAAGATGAGTTTGTTCAGAATACGGCATCTCTTGCACACTTTGATTTAGCATCATTATGAGTGTTTTCAGAGTGATGTACCTCGGAGAGAACATATGATCCGTAACTAGACAAATTGGCCATAAGAACTGCCTTGGCTATAGAGAAGTCGTCACAGTCAGAATCATCTGCTTGATAAGCTGCATTATGTGTAATGATTGTCTATGTAAGTGGACCTTATGCAACTCCAGGGTCTGCCAGAAATTCCAATTCCTCCTCATTCAAAACTTTACCAGATCCTTGTGCTTCAACCAAAAGAACTTTATACCTAAACCATGTAGCATCCCTTTTCCTCTTTAGTTTTGGGCACTGTCTTTCCATGTGACCTTCCCCTTGGCAGTTAAAACACTTCACAATCCTTTGTTGACCTGAATTATTCCTACTGGTTCTTGAGATGTTAGCCTTTGTTCTAAAAGTACCAGCAGCAAATGAACTTTGTCTCCCCTAAACTGGTTGAACAGTCACCCTTCCATCATGAATAATTTCTTGTTGTCTTCGGTTAGAAGAATTTCTTAGCTGATTGTTGGTAGTTAGGAAATGAGATGTGACAACAATAGACAGAAATGACATCATTTTGTTAATGGCATCAATAGGGTCATCTCCTTGCTTAAACACAGGAACTGCTAGACCAGAGTCTATTTGATGAAATTCAGCCAGATGTATTTGTTGATTAGCTGTGGAGACAATATATTTAATTTGAGGAATGGATTATGGTTGTGGACAAGCATCTTGATGTATTGTGGATAAGTAAGCATTAGGATGCGATGTTGACAGATAAGTAATTACATGAGGTGTGGATGGATAAGTGGTTGAGTAATGTTGTGTGGGATGAATTGATCCATATTGAGGAGACTGTGATGGTGAAAAATGTTGTTGGAAATGAGGATTGATGTATGAAGATTGATAAGTGTTAAAGTGTGATGGTGTCATTTGATGATTCGCAACTAGTACAAGTGGATCTTGATTGCGTTCACGCATAATACGGACTTCATTTGCTTGGAGTTCATGTTGTTCAAGATATGCATGAAGCTGGTCAAAGTTGGTAGTGTGCAAATCTCTTACAAGTTTGACATCAGTCATAAACTTACTCCATTCAGGTGGAAGACTGTTTAAGAACTTGGTATTGACCTGAAATTGCTCCAATTTCATTTTGTAAATGTTCATGTCATTCATCAGTTGAGTAAATCTCAAGTAATACTGATGAAGTGATTCCCTCTTGATGTGAGCAAACTTACCAAATGCATCATACAGTTTACACTCCTTTTCCTGCTTTGTCAATAAGGTACCTTTCATTAGTAGTTGATGCGTATTTTCTTTTAAATAATTATTTACCAAGTTTTAAATTTATAAAACTCGATTCACCTTACAAACGCACTAACAGGCAGAGAACCCGATCGTGGGTAATGTAGTTTTGGTAAATCCGAGGTCGTCCCAAGAGCTAAAAGGCGGTTACAAATCTGAGTTTAAGTTGGTTGTCACGTTTAAAAAACTGTTTTGATGAAAAGAATAAATCTTAATTGAAATGAACTAGGTACAAAAGAAGATAAGGAGATACGATCCTAATTACTTATTAATTAATTTAATGATCCACTTATTCTACTTAATGTAAAGCAAGGATTGAATGATCATCTAATCCTTAATTATCTCATAAATCCCGGCCCCTATAGCCTTTATAGTAACAGGGATTTGTCCCACTGGTCAAGGTGAGTGAGCATCATAGTTGGCATTCTTATGGTCAAAGTAATATGCCCAATCACAATTAGCAAGAAGTAAATGAATCAGAATGATAATTAATAAGATAAGCTTAGCCAAAAACTGTATTCATACAATCAATATTATCGTCAATTAATGATAGTAATGAAAACATAATAATCAAACCAAACTGTATGATGATGATGATCGGGACCAGATTCTTCCTTCTTAAAAGGCTGGAGAGTACTGAAAAATGACTTGAGGAGATGTCCCAGTCGTCCCCTCAGAAGGGAGGGAGAAGGATGATTCTTAAGGATGAATTCGGCCCCTATTTATAGGCTTCTGAGTGTGTTATGCTGTAATTGATTTGTGGGTTACGCCGTAACCTTGCTGATGTCGACATTCCAAAATATAGGCAAAAATAGACTTTATGATGTAACTAATTTTAGGTTACGCCATAACCAACTGGTTGCACCGTAACCAGTTTTTGGTTACACCGTAAACCTTTCAGCAAACTTATAGTAAATGCAATTTTGACTTCTGATTGGTTATGGTGTAACCACAAAAAGTGTTCACCGTAACCGTCAAATAATTTCCATAAATTCATGATCTTCATTCCATATATGTGGATCTTTATGGTTACGGCGTACCTAGATATTGTTTTACACTGTAATTCTAATTTTGGCAAGATTTCCTTCCATCTACATGGTTACGGCGTAACTAGATATAATGTTACGCCGTAATGTGGTCCTTGATCTTCGTACTTGCTTAATATATGTTACGGTGTAACCATTTTT
>BQNB010014505.1:64531-74998 GCA_026074375.1 Tanacetum coccineum
GTGATAGAGATAATCAACTTCTATAATTGTGGAGTGATAGAGTATATCAACTCTTATAATTGTGGAGTGATAAGTACAAATATATATAGTTAATATTATCTGATAAAGGGAAAATGATAAGTGATGAGCTTATTAAAGCCATTGAAGACTCGAAGTTTTACATCATTGTTTTCTCCAAGAACTATGCTTCTTCATCTTGGTGCTTGGAAGAGCTTGTTAAGATTATGGAATGCCGGAAAGGTTTTGCGCATACCTCATACCCCGTGTTCTACGATGTGGAGCCTACTGAAGTTCGAAAACAAACTGGGTCAGTTGGAGATGCGTTTGCGAAACATAAAGACGGTGAAGCTGCAAGGAAATGGAGGGAGGCTTTGAAAGAAGCATCTGATTTGGCTGGCTGGGAGTTGAAGAACACTTTTGATGGGTAATTCCTTCGTCATATCAATGCAATATTATAACTCTTGATGACTTGTTATGTTATTAAAAACGGGTCAACTAGGACAATCATGTTTTTGGTTTAAGTCATGTTACTTTAACTTTTTATATAAACTTAGAGGGAGGGGTATGGTGGCGAGGGAGCTCGTCACTTCCTACGTGGCTTCGCCACTTCCCTCGTCACCACACCAACCGAGCTCGCCACCGGCCAAAAACACAACCATTCGCCATCCATACGACGAAACTAGAAGACAAAATCAAATATATTAAACCGTTTGAAACCAACGGATACATTTCAAAATTTAAAAAAATTAATTTTTTTTATACCCATTTTCCCCTATAAATAACACCTCATTTTACCAATTTAACACACACTTATCTACAACAATATTATTATTACTTTAAACATATAATCTTCTTCTCCAAAAAAAAAATGTCTCAACCACCAAATGAACAAAACCCGGGTTTTTTTACCCATCTTCTCCAATCCAACCAATACTCATCTTCGCCAAACCAATCGAATCCGTCTACCCCAAGTTCCCAACACTCAAACTCGTCGCAACCGTTTCCCCCTTATGGAACGCAAATGTCACCGCCCGAACATGCTTATCAATCACAATTGGCGTATCATCAAAATCAACAATACGGGTTCCAAGGTTACACGAATCTAAGAAATACGCAACCACATTTTTTTCCACAACAATCATCACAACTGCCATTTTTTTCAAAACAATCACCACAACCACAAAGTTTTCCACAACACTCATCACAAGCACAATTCAAAATACCCCAAGCCCAAGAACCCCGTGAACCTAAGCGAAAACAAAAAAGGACGGGGAAACAACCAGTTATCGAATTGGACGAGGGCGATGAAAATGAAGATATGGAAACAAGGCGACTCAATATCCGTTGGAATAACAAAGAAGAAATCTTGCTAGCCGAGGCTTGGATCGAGCACTCGCATGACGCGAATATCGAAAAAGACCAACGGGATGAAATCTATTGGAACAAGATTTTTGAAAATTTCCACAACCGAACAACAGGTCCGGCGCGTACCAAAAATATGTTGACGGGGAAATGGACCCGAATGCACGGTGATTGCCAACGGTTTAACGCTTATTACAAACAGGCAAATCGTAAAAGCGAAGAAAATGAAGCTGACTTGATCGAGACTGTGAAGACAGTGTACTTGAAGCGAGTTGGTAAAAAATTTCAATACCCTCACGTATGGAAAATTTTGAAAGAGTACCCCAAATGGGATGCGGCGGAGCCGATTGATGGAGATAATCTCCAAGAGGTGTTTGGTCCGGATAAAAGAGAGCGTCTCGCCGGCAAACAACGTGCTGTGAAAAAACAAAAATCGGTTGAAACGTCGGGGAGCACCGGGGGAAGCCAATCGGAGTCTGTATCGTCCCTTGTTTCTCAAGATTATAGACGTAAATGTGATGCTGCTGAAAGAGCGTACGAGGCGCAGAGGGAAAAAGATTTAGCTATCAAGAAGTGTGAAGAGATGAAGTTTCTCATGATCGATACTTCGAACTTGCCGCCTCATAAACGAGCCTTCATTGAAAGGCAACAAGCTGAAATAATGAAGAAATATGAAGATGCTGGTGCAGACGATTAGTTTCGTAATTTTATGTTTTTATGTTTCGTATCGTTTAATTTCCTTATGTTTCGTATTTTATTTTATGTTTTTTTTATGTATTGTATTTTTAATTTGTGTGAAATAAATTATGTTTGTGTGAAAAAAATTGAAAGAAAAAAAATAGTTAGTGGTGGGACCCAAGTGAAGAGGTGAAGGTGTGTTATGAGTGAAGGGGTATTTTTGAGTGGGAGTGAAAAGCTGATGTGGCAGCCTGTAGGGCCCGTTTTGTTTTGTGGCTTAAGCCACCATACCCTACCCTCTTAGTAGTTACGGCGCATGAAGTCTTTTACATAAATCTTACTTAATGTGTTTCAACATAAGTCACAATGCATCTAACTTTTTTTAATTATTTGTACATACAAACTATATATTATTTGATTTTAATAATACAATTGGTTAAGTAATGTAAATTTCTATTTTGTCATAGTAAAACTTGTCGGGGGTATATGGAGTTGTTAAATAAGATTTTTCTATGACATTCCGTAAAATCTTTTATACATATATAGCAATAATACCCGTGCATGTGAGGGTTTTGGCATAAATTATCCATTATGTATAAATATCAATTAATATTTTGTATTGATTTTTGTTGAACAAATAATTTGGCTTTATTTAACTGACATGATGTTTAAGTTTATATTAATTAAACTTAACTAATGATATCATATTTTAGACAATACGCGTGTTAGTATCATGTAATTACCTTTAAAAAAATATTTTTCTGGATATTGTTACTTAAACTCTAAACGATAATTATGTTGATATATGCACAATATCGTGTCTATATTTTAATCACATAGTAACCCGTGGAGCCGTGCCTTCATTTCTATATTTATATTCATTTTTATAATAATTTTACACATATTTAGCTTTTAAATCCGTGTATGCGTGTGTTAAACTTATAAAGAGAAATAACATGAATCATTATTGTACGTAGACATCAAACAAAATATTTTTTCGAACATTCTTATTTAATCTCATACAACGAAATAACATGAGTTTATTTGTATATATACAATCCTGTGTATTCATTTACATATCACAAAATATTTTCCGTTCAAAAATAAATTACATATCACATAAACTCGTGTTTTCATTTTGATAGTTATAATTCCATTCATATATATTAATCTTTATATATAATAAAAGAACAACTTTTTGAATACCATAGCCTCCCATATATGACGTCATATACTTACGTCATAATCACATGCACATTTCTTCCATCTGTAACTTCTTCCCCGACTATTTCTCTCTGTTAATTTATCCTATCACTTTTCTATTTTCTCTCTTATACAATCAGTCTTCTCCCTTATACAAATCAGATAACGGTGGAAGGGTTTTTCCTAAACTTCATCTACTATTGATCCATTTATTTGGGGAAAAAAATTCTTTCAATCATTATTTACTCCAATCTTTTTCTCCATCACCACTTCTAATTCAACAGGTTTTTTCGCACTGTCCTAATCTTTATAAATTATGTGATCTATTTTTTTAAGGTTATTTGATTTTGTTATAAATCCATTTTAGTTTTTGTTAAAATTTTGTAGGGTCACCAACAACATCAAACAACATCTTTGAATATGAATATGAAAACCAACAAAAATATAGCAGGTAGGTCGTTTTATATGTAGATGTTTGTATTTTGAAATGTTATGAAGTAATTAGGATATGAGGCTGGATATAGTGTTTGACTGTGTAAAAAAATGTTGTGGATTATATGTGTAGACTAAGTGTTTGACAAAATGCCTTACTATGTTGTGTGTGTTATTTCCAACATGATGAGGTGCAAAATCGTTAGCTAGACCCACAAATAATAGCAGGTCAATGTCGTTATTGTTTATGTGTAACATGTGACCGTACACACTAACTTTATCTAAGCTTTTCTACATCATTGTAATACGTCCGTGTTTATCTATGGCGATTTGAGGCTTAACCAATAATTTGTTTATTCACATCACCAGTATTCAATTTGTTTCTTCGTATCATCAGTGTTTAAATTATTCGTACGAACAACATGAAACAACATTCGACTAAGGTAAAAAATTTATTAATATTAATACGAATTATCATGATAAAAACCCCCGAAATGTTCACATAAAGTACGATGACACATTATATACAGATACCCGACGTTAGTCGTGCAAACAGTTTTCCGTTGAAGCGACCCGTCATTTTGTAAATCTTCATTTTCCTACTGTTTGTCGTACTTAACATTTAGATTAGACTTTACCTGATTAAGTTTTGTTTGTAATTCACCCGTATGCTGCAACTTTTTGATATTAACGGGTCACATGTCCGAGTTTTGTTGTTGTTGTCCTTATTTGTTGAAGTACCAAATACATTTTTTTTTGTTCTTCATGTTAACAATTCTAATCAGGTATGATTGATTTATGTTTCTTTTTAATGATTATGTTGAATGTTGATTCGTTTAATTGAAGCCCAATTTGTTTATTACTTTATTGTCACACGCTACCTGACTTTACCTCAACTGCTCACTTTCAGGCTCAATTGTACACCGTTTTTGGAACATTAACATGCATTTTACATAATATTTAAGGAACATCTATATGGTGGATAAGCATTGTCCTTGACCTCGAGTTCCAACGAGAGTGAAAATGGGTCAATTTGGATTATATTTAGTCCATATTGAGTAAAACCAAAAAATGAAATGGATCGATCATGGTTAGCAAATAATATCCGTAATTATTAAATTCAATAAAGTTTTTTCATGTTACTTTGCATTACAGAGTCAAAGAGTTCATCTTTGTTTAAGGTCAAGGCATCAGAAGATGTATCACCTGTAGATGCTAACAATTGTTCACTGACCTAAAGGAAAAGGTACACGAAACTGAAACTTCGAACCTTTTATGTTTCGTATATCCTTATCATGCTACTATACTAACGTTTCATTTATTTTTCTTCTTTACTTTGGTTGTTTGTAGTGGGATGCACTTGGAAAATAGTCCACAATGGCTATCCTCAATCCTTATCAGTGCCATCAACTGACCGATTGGTAAGTACTAAGTGATAGCAAAAGAAGCAAATATAAGAACATAAACTAGGTTACATATCATTTTTGGGACATCCTAACCTTCTATGATTTTGATTTTGATTTTTTGTTTTTGTACAGCACTTGCTAAAGATATAGAGAGTTGATGTCATGATAACCCGATAGACCAAAGCTGACGTTATTCTTTTTGTACAGAACTTGCTAAGGACATAGCAGAACAAATTATTTGAAAAAGCCCTTGCTGTGTAAAATAGAGACATCCCTGATCTTTAATGAAAATTCCTAAATTGTAAGGTGTTGCTTTATGCTGCAAGAGTTTCTAGAACAGAATATTGACGGTATTGTTGGAACTCAAGTTGACCCTAAAGAGGTACATCTTTTACACTTGACACTACTCTTGCAGATAATAGGAAAAGTAAAATTCAATAAAATTGTGAACATTTGGAAGATTAGAAATCAAACATTTGAGGGTATGACTAAGGTTGCATCACGTGTCACAAGTGCTCACGTGTTGTAATTCGCTAAAAAGTATAACTTATGTTTTGATTCTTTCAGTTATAACTTGTAAGTATGAATATGCATGTATGTAGTCAATGCATTAGTTGTGTCTTCTAATTAAAACTTTGGTTGGAATATTTTTTCTTACATCAATTTTAATCCATGTTTGGTGTCACAAGTCAGCTTTAATCTATGTAATAACTTCTCTTTTAATCATGTTGCTCTTTTAAGGAACTCTTTCGAGTTTTGTTGTTGGTAATATAGATAAAAAATTGAAAAAAAAGGTTAGTGAAACTTGTACCATTGATGATAGAAGAACGTATTATTAAATGCTCATATTCTATTAGACAAGTAGTTTATTTTAAGGCATGTCAGTTTTTATATGCTCATGGTTTAACATATGAGATAAATACACAACAAGAAGGTATGTAGTTTGTTTGAAAGTATTATTTCATCTTTTGTTTATCTATATATTGAAACCATTGAGTATAACTCGGTTGACTTATTTTCTGCTTTTATATAATTTGGACAGATTGAAGTGTGATAAATTGGAAAGGTATGAGCCCACTGCATGTAAAGCAACTTTTTATCTCAAATAAATCATATGTATCAAGGGTTCGCTATGTTGCTTACAAGCTAATGTATATATTTTTTTCTATCGATATGTGAATGACAATGCGTTATTTGTTATTTTACTAAAGCTTTGTAAATCTCGAGCCAAGCTGAAGAGATTATTTATAATGGCGTTTGCTTAAGTATATATTTTTAAGTAAACACTTTCTTAAATCGTAAATCGTGTACACTCTTTCGTAGATAGTATTTTGCATATAATATAAATTTTCTCTTGCTACCCGCGAAACCCGCGGGTTTATAATCTAGTATTATATATTCACTTTGGAGCGAGTAACTACAGTTAACTTTACCATCTTTTTAACAACAAAAACAATATATGTATTTCACAGCAATCAAGCTTGGAAAAAAATTTACATATTACAATGACAAAGGTAAACCAAAACCATCAGGACATTACCAATTTTTTCGTCAATTACAAAAGGCAAAAATAAAAAAAAGATCTATGTAACTATGTCATCAAAATATTGGACTCTTTAGAGACTTCAACCGAATATTTAAAAAATAAAAGAATTGCGGATATGTCCAACAAAACCCTAAAACCGCCGTACAAAATAAACCGCATCAAAAGCATTTTCGAGGCATACGGAAAGCTCTCTAAGAGTGATTCGTGCATCAATAAGAGAAAACAACGGCAAGTCGGTAGCACAGGGACGTTAACTGCTACTATTGTTACTCAAATATCGCGAAATTCAACGCTGGTGCAAAGAAATGCTTTTCCGTCTCCATGGAAGCAGAAATCAAACAAGCATGATTAGGAATTTAGGATCCAAAATAACTTGTCATTTGCAGATTTCAACCATCATATTAGACTTTTTGAGTTAGAAAACATTGGTATTTGATTGGTGATAAAATTAATTAATATTTTTTAAGATTTGTAGTTAAAATAAAAGTGAACTATTTAATTTGGGACAAAGAGTATAGCTCTTAGCTTTCTAGCATGCGTGTTACTGTTATAAGAGAGTCCCGTCATTTGGTCATCAAGAAGTATTGACTTACGTCTAGGGGTGTAAACGAGTCGCATCGAGCCGACTACTGCCAAACTCGAGCTCGACGCGAATACTAAAACTCGAACTCGAAATTCGAATCGAGCTCCGTCGAGCTTTAAATTTTGAGCTTGAACTCGACTCGTCATATAAAACTCGACTCGAAATTGATTATTTTCACAGTTCAGGCTCGAACTCAATGAATATTATGGCATATCAAGCTCAGCTCGACTCGATCTAATAAATATTAAGTAAATAAATGTATATAAAAGGGTTATAAAAAATTAAAGTGTATTTTATAATAAAGCTCGATAAGGCTCGAGAGCTTCACGAGCCGAGTTTTTGAAGCTCGAAACTCGACTGAAAATATACTCGAATAGCAAGAACTTGAGCTTGACTTGTTTAAATAGAATCACTTTGGAGTAGCTTACGAATCGATCTCAAATAGCTAACGAGTTGTCTCATCTCGTTTACACCCGACCTCGTTTAAAACCCGAATTTCACTATTTTTTTTAAATAATTATATAAATATTTAGCAAGACAAATTATTTTACATATAAAACTTATTTTTTAGAGTTAATTGCATTTTTGGTCCCTGTGATATGGCCAAATTGCAAGTTTGGGACCTTAACTTTTGAAATTGCAGTGATGGTCCCTATTTTCAAGTTTTCGTTGTAAATTTGGTCCCCGGGCCGGGACCAAACCTGCAATTTGGCCAAACCACAGGGACCAAAAATGCAACCCAAAATGACCAAACCTGCAACTCAAACTTGAAAATAAGGACCATCACTGTAATTTCAAAAGTTAGAGTCTCAAACCTGCAATTTAGCCATACCACAGATACCAAAAATGCAATTTACTTTATTTTTTTATATTAGGATAAAATTTTAATGGTATTTCTATATACATAAGTATATAAAAAAAATATATTTATATAAATTCAGTTTTCGGTCCAGATTGATATTATTCAACCCGAAAACCGAATTTGTAATTCGGTTCGATTCAATTCGGTTTTGATTTTCGATATATTCGGTTATTTCGGTTTTTCTACACGCCCCTAAAACCTATCCTTAAGCAATTCCGCATTCTACAATGTAAAATGAAAGGATGACGTCATGTTAAAAAAACAAAAACAGGTATTTGGAGTCGGTTTGGTTTGAAGTTGGGGTTCGCTTTAAGTATGAGATAAACAGACGAGTGGTTTAGGAGTAGGTGTGACTGCTTAAAGCATTTTGTTTATTTACACACATGTTTGAGAGTCATTTCAATAAATGATGTTTGTTTGTCAAATATCATATGCACTAAGGTTTTTAAGATCGGGATCCTACTCAGGATTGTTTTCGTCTTTGCAAAATCGAGATCGTAAAATCAGATCTGGATCATAAGATCCTACTATAATGTAATTTTCTTGATAGTATTTGTTATATTATACAAAGCTATAAATAGATATATATCATGAACATAAAAATATATGAATGTTTCAAAGAAATGTTGTCCTAAATTATGATTATGAAATGTTAAAGAAGATTAACACGTCGTTTTTTTTATTCTATAAAACACAACCTATAAATTCGTAGTTTTTTAGTTTGTGGTTCGAAAAATGTAAAATCAGATCGGAGTAGATCTTAAGATCCTATGGTTAAGATTGGGATCCTCAAATAAGCTAACTAAAAAAATCATCTAATATATGTATCTTGTATGCAAGAGGCTAGCAGTAGTGCCACCAAGGACCAGGTTATTTCTTTTGACCCAAACCTAATGTGCATTGAATCATTGATTACTTAAGAAATATAGTTATAATCTAAAGTTATTGGCCCACGGATCATGAAAAAGAAAACCAGACCAATTAGAAAACTACACGATTTAAATACTTAAACAAAAATGGGTAAACAGTTCAAAATATGAGGACAACCGTGGTTAACGGGTCGACATGATCCATTAACATGGGAAATTCTGGTAACGGATTTAAACGGGTTCTTTGTGGTACATATTTAAAACAGATTGGGCTGTGTTGATTTCTATATAGTACTTGAAACTCGAAAGTTAGGTCGCCATGACCGAAGTATAAAGTAAGTAAATTAGAAAAAGGGTACCCTTGATAAAACACTGTTAGCCTCAAAATAATGAGTCGAACAATGGAAGTTCGTTGATAACTATATTAGGTCTTAGTCACTAAATTAATATACGTTGTATTAGGCCTAGTACGGGGTTAATACGGGCTTTGAAAATGTTAATTAACCGGTCACGTGTATTCGGGCGAAAGCCAAGTAATCCCGTGCTCCGGCCGTTTTAGAAATACCAAGGCATGAAAGCCTCTTGGTATTAAGTATAAATACCCCTCTCCAAGTATGGAGAGGGGGTTGGTTCTTGTTAATTCTCATTTTGTAATTTTGCAAGTAATCATCCATCTTTTTCTTCTCTCTACCTTTCTCTCTCTAACTTCTCTCTAAACTTCTTCCATATTTTCTCATCTTATTTTCTAGTTTCGGATATGAAGTGTAAGTGATTTTGGGTTGTCGATATATGGTATCATTCGCCACGGGGTGGGTTTAGTGGTTTCGTTGTAGTAACTTGAGCTTATTGTGTTTCGGCTTATTTTCTATTTGCCTTATTTTTCTTTCTTTTCTATTCGGCTTATTTAGCTAGTTTTATTTTACACATTTTTTTTGGGCTTAATGTTAATAAAAATCATTTGGGCTTAGTTGGGTTCTACAAAATTTTCCTATACAACAACTGTAGTCAAAAAAAAAAAAATTGTTGTTTTGAAAGAGTCAAAACATAGACGATAGTAGTGGATTGTTTAAAAAAAAAAATAGTCACGTGTTTTTTTTGCTTTTGTATGAGTTTTTTTAAGCTTATATTCGCAGACTATTGTGGTCTAAATTTTTTTTGTCATTGCTTATTTTCAAGCTTCTACGTGGCTAAGATCTTTGTAACAACTACTTATTATCGTGGCTTATTTTTGTGTTGGAAACGCCTTGATTAGAGCTTATTATCTCTCGGCTTATTGTTGGGTTATTTTTGGTGATGCTCGGGTGAAAAGAAGAGAAGAAGAAAACGTGCACTCTAAGTGTTTGATATTTGGTCTCAACCGATCTAGTATCATCGAACGAGTAACAATCGAACGAGGGAAAACTTGATCACTCGAACGAGGGAAAACTTAGACCATCGAACTAGTGACATCGAACGAGTGACATCGAACGAGTACCATCGAACTAGTGAAACCATCGAATTAACCATCGAACTAACGAGGATCGAAC
>BQNB010014506.1:0-72226 GCA_026074375.1 Tanacetum coccineum
GTAGGAGTAACAAAATCTGTTGACTTCTCTTTCATTTTCATGGATTCTCTTACCAAAGAAACTAGAGGATCATCATCAATGTCCTGAATTATCCTCCCCTGATCCTTTGGTTCTTCACCCTCTGATTTAGATATAATTACCTTCTTGGATTTTCTCTTCAAAGCTGTCACCCGTACGTATATGAACAAATGCGCCTAAAACTCTGCGACTTGTGAAACTATAGTCACCTGTAAACAAACCTGAACCATCTTCCCAATCATGACATAGTCGACCTGAGCAGACCCGAACTTGAACATAATTACGAATAGTAATTCAACTCTAGCGATTCCCTTCATGAGCTTAGAACCGTGATGTGAACCCATACCAAAATACGAAGGTCTAACCTTAAACGATCAAATCAGAGTTATGAACATGAGCACGAGCATGAACACTCATTCTAAAATAAACGCAGCATCTATGGTGTTCTTTTTCTTGTTTTGAAAATCTAGCTTCAACATACATACATTAAGAGGCGTCATTGATAAAAGTCTACGTGATCAATATGTGTGTGTGAAGAATTGAAGTTGTTTAAGAAATACATATGTTGATAGGAACAAAATTTGTGAATAAAAATATAGGCGTGTCTTAAGATTAAAAAAGACTTTGGTTATTGTAAAATCGAAAATGTCGTACACGTTTTAGTGTTTGTTTGGTGTCCTTAAACTCTTTCTCCAAACTAGTAATCCTGGTTACAAAGGTAGGTACAAGCACCGTCAATTCCCTAAGTTGCATACTGGCCTCAGCACTTCCTGATGTGTTACCTTCAAGGAGAGGTGCTTCATAGGACCTAGGTAGTGAGTAATGAGGTGGTGAATAAGGGGGTGATTAAAGTGGTGAGTGAGGTGGTGAATGATGTAGTGGTAAAGGATGAGGTGGTGATGGATGAGGTGGTGATGGATTAACAGGTGTGTGATGGGGTTCAGTTGGTTGTGCTGAGCCTTCACCTTGATCCACAACTGCACCTGTCAACATAGCAGGCAGCAATGGTACAATATCCCCTACATAACCTCTTTTCATGTTTGCAAAAAGCTTTTTGGTCAAAGTTGGGGCTAAATACTTTCCTTTATTGTCAGTTGTAATATCCAAAATAATTTGTAAAAACCTTGGATACATTAAAAATTTTGAATTACTCTCTGAGTTAAGGCATACCTGAGAGATGTACCTTTAAGAAAATCCACTACCTCAGTGAAACCAACACTTTCATTTGGTTTCTTCAGGAAAGCGATCATGTTATGCTTGTCTGAGTACTTTAGGTTGGCCATATGAACTCCTTGATGAACAGAAAGTGTAAGGCTGGATGGAGTGGTGGTGGTAAACCCACCTGACACGTCAGCGCCACATCAGCTTTCTCTCTCCAAATAAAACTCTTTCCAGCATCAATAAATAAGTAGTCATGAGCATCTGCCAATTGAAGTTTACTTTCTTAACAGATGCCTCAGTAATAGTATACTCTTTAGAGTCTATAGATGCTACTAATTGTTGAGTCCCATTAGCAAGTGTTCTGACTGTGGCAGTTTGCCAGAACTTGGTTTTTTTGACTATGTAGTCATAGATATATATTATGAGTTAAGGCATACCTGAGAGATATACCTTTAAGAAAATCTACTACCTCAGTGAAACCAACACTTTAAATTTGGTTTCTTCAGGAAAGCTACCATATTATGCTTGTCTGAGTACTTTAGGTTGGCCATATGGACTCGTTGATGAACATAAATCGTAAGAATGTAAATTCTAATCCTGGGTTTGATGCGAGTGAATTACTAAGTGCTGGTAGAGAGAGGGAATTGAGTTTTTATCGATGAATAACAAGGTTTCTTATTGGACCGTGTGTAAAAGAAGTTTCTTTAGAGTAAAGAAAGATATTTTATTGAAGAAAGTGCAGTAATTATCCAAATAGAAAACCTATGTTAGAAGTACGCGCCGTAAAAATCTCTAACGGTAATATTTAAAATAAGAAAAGTCAATTTTCCCTCACCAGCACCAACGGTCATCTACCAGTATTAAAATTAGTCTACCAGTACTAATATAGTCTACCAGAATTAACTTTAAGTCCATAGAATTAACAAGTAATCTACCAGAATTAACTTGTAGACTACCAGAATTAACTCTAATACTTAGTACTTACAGACCATAGATGAGTAGTATTTGCCAGGACTGCATCTATCCATCCTCAAATCCATGCTTATCCTGAAAAGTTAGTGCAAAAACAAGAAAAATGCTACAATATACCATGAACTTGAACTAACTAAATCCGAACTATCAGCATTAATACCCTAGCAGTATTAATGTAATCTAGAAGAAGTTACTAGTCTTTACAAACTGTACAATTTAACCTCCCCTCAAATGTAACTACAAGTTTAACATTCCAATGCTGACCACTAAGAAGTTAAACCTGGTAACATCAAATCCTTTGGTGAGAAGGTCTGCAACATTTGAGTCAGTGTGAATCTTGAGAACATCTATCAATCTCTTCTCATAACAATCTTTTAATGAAAGTAATCGATCTCAATGTGCTTGGTTCTTGAGTGATAAACTAGATTCTTGACAACACATATGGTGCTCTCATTGTCAATATGGATTTTGGTGTTCATGAAGTTAAAGCCATAATCCATCATTTGGTTTTGTATCCATAGTACTTGCCCACAACAATGAGCAGCTGCAACATATTCTGCCTCAGTAGTAGAATTTGCCACAATTGTCTGCTTCTTGCACTGCCAAGATATGATCTCTACAAAAATTGAACATCCACCAGTTGTTGATTTCCTGTCAAGGCTGGCTCCTGCATAATCACTATCTGAGAAAGCTTCTAGTTCAAAAGGGGAATCCCTAGGATACCATAACCCTAGTTTGGGTTGATGTTTGAGATATCTAAAGATCCTCTTTACAGCATGTAAATGGGAAGCTTTTGGAGTGACTTGAAACCTTGCACAGGCATAGACAGCAAACATGATGTCTGGCCTTGATGCAGTCAAAATACCAGGAACCAATCATTGATCGATATCAACACAACTACCTCTACACCATCCTATATACTTTAACCAAGGTTTGTTTGATTAAAGGAGTCGTAGCTTGTTTTAATTAAGCAAAATCAAACTTCTTGAGAATGTCAGCTACATACTTGTCTTTGACTTAATGAAGATTCCATCAGGTTGTTGCTTCACCTGTAGTCCCAAAAAGAATGTAAACTCTCCCATGGAACTCATCTGGAATCTTTTGTGCATAACTTCTTCAAATTCAGTACACATAGACTTCTTAGTAGAGCCAAATATGATGTCATCCACATAGACTTGGACCAACATAATGTCACTCTTATTCTTCTTATAAATAAGGTTTGTCCCTATGGTACTCATCTAAAACATTCCTCCCAACAGGAAAGAAAGGGATTGTCTCATACCAAGCTCTAGGAGCTTGATGTAGACCATAAAGAGCTTTAACCACCTTATAGACTTTGTTTGGATGAGTAGGATCAACAAAGCCTGGAGGTTGATGAACATACATCTCTTCTTCAATTTTGTCATAGATAAAAGCACTTTTAACATCCATTTGATAGACAAGAAAGCCCTTATATGATGCAAAGGCTAAAAACAGCCTGATTGCCTCTATTCTAGCAACAGGTGCAAAAACCTCATCATAGTCTATTCCTTCTTCTTGTCTATGACCCATGTAGCTACAAGCCTGGCTAAATCTTTACAACAAGCTATCTCTATCTCTCTTGTTTCTGAAAACCCACTTAGTGCCAATTGCCTTCTTTCCAAAAGGCAAATCCACAAGTATCCAAACCTGCTGTAACTTGAATTGGAGCAATTCATCTTGCATTGCTTCAACCCAGCTTTCATCCTTTAAGGCTTGTGATATAGTCTTAGGTTCTTCTTGAGAGAGAAAACATACAAACAAACAGTTTTGATGATCCTTGTGATTTGTTCTGTTCTGTCTGTGAATGTAACTTACTAAGGCTTGTTGTGCTGAAGAAGCCTTTTAAATCTTCCCTCTTGTTTGAATCTGCTGATTGTAGATCCTCCTAGTAATTTGTCCTTTGATGATCCTTATGAATTCTGAGTGTGGAAATAGGACTGACATCAATGGTGTTATCCGTGTTGTTGAAATCAGCCACTGCACCCACATCTTCATCATCATCATAAGCTCTATTGAATATTCCATCATTTGGGAGAGTATCAGAAGCATCTTCCAACCCCTCTTATTCCTGAAGACCCACTTTGTGCCAATTGCCTTTTTCCCATATGGCAATCCAATAAGTATCCAAACCTTCTGCAATTTAAACTAGAGCAATTCTTCTTGCATTGCTTCAACCTAGCTTTCATCTTCTAATGCTTGTGATATCGTCTTAGGTTCTTCTTAGGAGAGAAAGCATGCTAACAGACAGTTCTGATGGTATTTATGATTTGTTCTGTTCTATTTATAGATGTAGCTTACCAAAGCTTGTTGTGCTTAAGAGGCCTTTTGAATCTTTCCTCTTGTTTGAAATTTAGGAGCTCTAAGAATTTGACCTTTTGGATGATCCTTTTGAATTCTGAGTGTGGGAATAGGACTAACATCAATGGTGTTATCCATGTTGTTGAATAAGCCTCTGCACCCATATCTTCATCATCATAGGCTCCACTGAATATGCCTTCATTTGAAAATACATCAGAATCATCTTCTAGATCAGGCATATTTGGATCAGTAGGTAAATTAGCATTAGGGAGAGTAGATGCATCAATAGGTATTTGTCCTCTAAGATAAACAAATGATGATTAATCAGTATTTGCACCTATGGGAGTACTAGCAGCACTAACATATGGTGTGTTAGTAGTACTAACAGATTGCCTACCAGTATTAAGTTTGTTAATACTGGTAGCCTGAGCTACCTTCTTTGTAGATGCAATATTCTTCTTTTCTTCTTTAAAGGCCTGTCTTGTAGCATCATCCATAGCTTTAGCAATCATTTCTTGAGTAACTAACTTCTTAAGATCATCTTTCAAGGCTTGTTCAGCTTCTATCAAGTTATGTTGTTCTTCTTTTTTAGCAACATCTTCTGAATCCTGTACATGATTATCTTTAGGAGCATTTTTAAAAGGTTTTTCTTTTGCATCCAGAACAACATACTTTACTAAAATCCTTGGTCCATGAGGATGTAGTAGAAGCAGTATTTACTCCTGAGGAGTTTCTTTATTATTTCCTGATGAACCTGCAACATAAGATTCTTGTATACCTGCATCCACAGTAACCTGATTTTCTATACTAACAGGGATATAATTCATTGTATTGGTTAGAAAATTAAGATCAAACATCCAATCAGGACCATTTCCTGCTACATTAGGTTGATCTTCAAGGAAATCAATATGCAAGCTCTCTTCTACTCTTTTAGTTCTTTTGTTGTATACTCTAAAAGCCTTACTAGAAGTAGAGTATCCAAGCAAATATCCTTCATTTGATTTCCCATCAAATTTTCCCAAGGGATCTAAGGTGTTCAAAATGGTCAAAGGGCACCCAAACGGTCTCATAAAACTAATACTAAGTGGTTTACCTATTAATAGTTCATAAGGAGTCTTATTTTGAGATTTGGTCACTAATACCCTATTCAGTACATAGCAAGCAGTGTTTACTGCCTCTGCCCAAAATGGGATGGGTAAAAGTGAGTCTGCTAGCATAGTTCTAGCAGCCTCAATTAGGGTCGTATTTTTTCTTTCTGCAACACCATTTTGCTGTAGAGTTCTAGCCACAATAAACTCCCTTTTTATCCCCTTTTTAGCACAGAATACATTCATAGCATGGTTCTTAAATTTTGTCCCATGATCACTTCTAATGATTTTAACTTTATGGTTCATATGGTTTTCTAAGCCTGTGATAAATTTATAAAGGATCTCATTTGTTTCATCCTTAGAAGCTACGAAAAATACCCAACTAAATCTACTAAAATCATCAGTCACAACCAAACAGTACTTTTTCTTATTAATACTTTCTACTGAGACAGGTCCAAATAAATCTATATGAAGTAATTCTAAGGGCTTTCTGATGGTTCTTTCTAACTTGGCCTTACAAGAGGCCTTATGTTGCTTACCCTTTTTGCAGGCAACACAAGTGTGGTCATTCACAAAATTTTAAGAAGGTAGGCCTCTAACTAGGTGTCCTTTAACAAGTTTGTTTATATTTTTGAAATTCACATTACCTAATCTCCTGTGCCATAATTTAGACTCATCTGTTGTTGCATTTGCATATAAATAAGTTATACCTCCAGAAGGAACAATGTTTTTTAAATCCAAACTGTACACACCATTCTGTCTAGGAGCTCTAAGTACAAGTTGATTTTCATCAAGAAGCTTAAAGCTAGGAGACAGAATAAGGCATTCGGTGTCAGTAAAGAGGACACTGTTTTTCTTGTCACACATTTGTGAGGCAGAGAAAAGGTTAAACTTAAGTTCATCTACAAAATAGACATCATCAAAGTCTAAATTAGCAGTTCTGATTTTACCTTTACCCGTTATTTTACCTCATTTGGGATCACTTCCAAAAGCCATAAAGCCTCCATTGTAATCTTCATATCTGAAAGATAAGCTTTGTTGCCAGTCATATGGCTAGAGCAACCACTATCCACCACTGCATGATCCTGTAACAAGATCTCTGGATTGCCCTGCACAAAAAGTAAGAGAATTAGTATCTCTTAGGGATCCAAGCCATTACAGACTTGGAAATCCCTTTTGGGTCAACATACTCAACCTTCTTGAGCATGAATGATCCACTGTCTTTGGACACATGATCCAAGTAATTTCCCTTAGGCCTCCAAACCCACCTTGACTTTTTAAGGTCAGTATCCATCTTACCCTTACCAGTATTAACTACTGCTCTTGTCCCAGCAGTAGTCATATTTTGAACCCCAAAAGTTTTAACATCTTGTTTTAAGTCTTTGGGTCTAAAAGCTGGTTTTGTGTAGTAAGACCTCTTGATAGGTGAATATGAGCCTCTTGGTCTTACATTGTCCATTCTTGGGTAAATTGGTCTAATAGCACCACTAGTTTGTGCTATTTTTGGGGTAAATGGTCTAACAGTACTAACAGGCCTAGCAGTACAAACTGGCCTAGCAGTTTTAACTGGCCTAGCAGTACTAACTGGCCTAGTAGTACTAACTGTGTGAACTGCTCTTTTCTCATTTTGCTTAACAAGAATAGTCAAACCTGTTTTTGTTAGTACTCCTACAAGGACAAAGGTCTTTCTTAAATGAGGGTATTTCAATTTATTTGAATTTTTTTTGATAATTAACCCTTTTAGCATTATCCCATACTGGTTTGTTCACCCTTGGACCAGTATTGACCACATTTTTCAACTTAGGCTCTTGACTCTTTTTGTCATGAAAGTTACAATCTTTAATCAAATGGTCAGTACTTTTACAGACAAAGCAAACTTTTATTTTCTTAAATCCAATTCCTTGTTTTTGAAAAGTTTGAACAATTTTATCAACTCTAGGTTTAACTGTCTGAGATTCATTAGTCTTAACAGGACTAACTGTTTGCACTTCAGACACATCATCCTCATCATCTGAGTTCCAATCCTCAATGATAACCTTATCTCTGTTAACTGATTCATAGACTGTCTTAGGTTTTTGAGTATTTACTTCATTTGTTTTACCTACAGTCTCACTTGTTTTAGTATTAAGATCAGTTATTTTTTACTCAATGATTTTCTTCCCAATGACATATTCATCTAAACCTGTAAATGATATGTTAGCTCTCTTGGGGTTAAGAAGTTCCATGTTATAGGAGGGGGAACAACATGATACCCATCTGCTTTGGAAAGTATATCATTAACTGGTGTGGACTCTTCATCACTAGATATGACATCAAAAACACTCAAACTAATCTCATTATCAGTTTCGGAATTGTTACTCATTTCATTCAATTGTGTGCCATATCCTAAACCAGTTTTATCTCTAGCACTCATTTGACTGTTGAGTAATTCATCTAGATTCTTGGATGATACTTCCCATTTTTCTATCTTTAATTTTAACTCATCTCTTTCCTTAACAACTTTCTATAATTCCAGGTTAAGGTTGTTAACTTTTATTTCTCTGCATTTAAGCTCATAGTTTCGAAATTCATATTTCTCACCCAAGCCAATTCATTCTTTTCATGTCCAAGAATCCTAGATTCTAGTGACTCTAAGGCTATCTCATAACCCTTGATTTCTAGTTTTGCTTTGTTATGTTTTTCTCTTTCAGTATCATAGTTCTTTTGAAGAGTTTTAAATGATTCAAGACAATGTTTAGAACATTTTTGTACCTCACTGTCAGAAGAACTTGATGAGCTTAAAGAGGAGATTGCCATCAAAGCATAGTTGACTGGTTCTACTTCAAAATCATTGCTCCAGTCATAGTCTCCTAGACCATCTTGAGCCACTAGTGCATGTGACGAAGATTCATTTGTTGGTGCATTTCTCCTGCCATTGTCACCATAAGATCTTCTCCCTTGATTCCTTCCAGATCTGCATTCTCTAGGAAAGTGCCCTTTTCTGTGACAGTTGTAGCACTCAATCTTTGACTTATCAAGTGAAAGATAAACATGATCATTTTTCTTGAAGTCCATCAATCTTCCTGTCCTCTGAATGAACTTCTTTACTCCTGACTTCAACATAGCCACATGCCAACGAAGACAATCCTCTTAGGTCATCTCCATCTCCATCTGCTAAAAAAATCCTCATTTTCAAGTTGAGGACTGGTTGTTGGTTGTGCAAGGAAGGAGTAAGCTATATCATGAGCACATGGAGTAGAAGGAGATTAATTAACTCCACCAGCAGTACTAACCCTAAAATCTCTATTGGCAGTACTAACTTCATTAGTATTGTTTGTATTCTCAGAGGAAAGAAAAGCTAAGTTTTGAGTATTTAATGAGGAAGTTAAAGAGTTTTTCATCTCGTCTTTATAAACCCTAAGGTTGTTGTAGAGGTCATCAATATCAATCTCATTAATATCTGGCTTATTTCTCATGATCAGTGCTATTTGACTCCATGAAGGAGGAAGACTTCTTAAAAACTTCTGATTAATGTCTTCCTTTGATACATAGGCTCCATGAATTTCCAGTTGACTTATGAGTTTCTGAAATCTATCATAAGCCTTATCTAAAGTTTCATTAGATGCAGTAACAAAATTTTCAAACTGATGTTTCAGAACATTCTTTTGCATCTTTTTGGATTCCTCATTACCTCCAAATCTAGATTTTATTGCAGCCCACAAAGATTTAGCATCAGGAACATTGTGGAACTTGAGGAGGTACTCATCAGGTATTGCTAAGAGCAAGATGCTCTTAATCCTTTCTTGATTCCTTCTAGCAGCCAATTGTTTTGCAGTCTTAGGAACAGGAGGACTAGATTGTTCTCCTGAAGGTGTAGCCTCATCTTCCAGATCTCCATTGACAATAATATCCCACAGATTATGATCTGTGTGACAAATGTATTGTCTCATCCTCATACTCCAGATATCGTATTCTCCCTTTTTAATGATAGGGATCTTCATAGCAGTGATTGTTGCTGGAGGAGTATCTTGATCTGCCATCTCTTTGATTTGTAGTTGTTCTGATTCAAAAGAAGTTCTTCTTTTTTAGAGTTTCCTCACAAGCTCTGATACCACTTGTAGGATCCCTTTGCTTAATGGATCTTAACCTTTAGCTTGTAAAGGGTTTGTTGCCTTAGATAAATCTAAAGTAACAATGATGAAACAATGATTAACCACTATTGATTATGCGGAATTTAATCTATAATGTAAAGAAGAACACAATCAAAACACTTTTATATTAAACTTTGAATCTGCCTAGGTTACAGATTACAAACTTTGAATACTATTTGATCTCTATGATCTTGTGTAGAACTATATCTACTAACTATGCCTAGGGTTCCTTTTATAGACCAAGGAAACCCTAATGGGCTTTACAAAACGCGTATAAAGATAATGCATATCCTTTCCTAAGATATCTCATGCATATCTTTAACTCTAACTAATTTTTGCGTAAGCAGACTTAACTATTACATAAACAGTATTAACTATTTAATACTGTCAGTACTAACTATGATAATCCTTCTACTAGTACTAACTAAGATACTAGCAGAACTAACTATAATACACTAACAGAATTAAGTCTGTTATACAAAATTCCTAACAGATTTAAACTAGTAATGTAAGACATAACAAGCTAGAATTAAACAGATTAAGCACTTATAAGCAATGAATAAGTAGAATGATAAGCTAAAAATGAAAATAAGCTAAAAATTGAAATAAAGATGTACATTGATTCTAGCTAAACAGGAATCAAATATTGCTCTTAAGAGCTTATTCTTCAAGCTCCAGCTTGTTTAAAACAAGCTGGTATTGTCTATAAGCCCTTCCCTTTTTGGCTTATCTTTCATAATTAGAGTTGAGGTGTTTTTGTGGTGAAATTTGAAGTGAATGCTTATTCAGTTAAGCTTTTTAAGGCTTAACTGAATGATTGCTAGCTTATATAGTAATTGAGAGCTTATAGAGCTTATTAGATTAAATTTGAGCTTATTTTAACCATACTTGCATTAAGTAAAAACATTGAATAAAACACGAATTAAACCAAACAGAATTTTATTGATAATCAAAAGTAAGTACAAGCTTTTAAATAGAAAATTACATTAAAATAAAGATAATAAGCTAAATTACTACTAAACTTAAGCTAAAAACTACACACTAAGCTATGAAACCTAAAGCCCTATTTATAGCAATTGAGGGATGCTTCTAGGCCTTGGAGGAGCGTCCTTCTTCTCTGATCTTAGCCCTTAAATCCAAACCGCCTTTGATCATCTAATCCTGACCCTTGATTTGAGTGCCACGTCCCATCCACCAATGATATGTCCTGGGATTGCCAGTGTGGACTGACAAGAACGTCATTGCGTGCGTCATTTCTATCTAGAAGGGTTAATTTTCATTTAAGCTAGGTTAATTGGGTGTCAAGGTGAAATTTGGGATGAATGGTGAATAGAAAGAAGAATAGTTTGGTGATTGTGTTAGCAGACTTAGAAGTATCCCGAGTGGATTTTCATGTGAAGTCTTGTTTGTTTGGTTTATTTGGCTATAGTATTTGGATTTTTTGGACTAAGTTTGGATTATAGACCCCTGTGAGGGCATTTGAATAATTGTAAGAGATTAATTTTAGTTGCAATTTGGGACTTCACTCGAGGATGTTCGAGGTTGATGGTCTTCATAGCACTTGAAGTTTATGCAATGTAGTTTTCAATATTTTGTATCTTGTGTTATGATTGATCATTATGTTGCATTCCTGAGTTTCTGCCATTGTTGGGGTGTGATAGATTGGTAATCAGAGCCAATGTTATAGAGATATAGGTAGATTGGCCTAGACTATAACCTAAGATCCGTCGTTTAGTTATGTATAGGATCTATGTGTATGGTGTTTCGCTTTTGTTTGCTTTTGCATGTTCGCGATTTGGTGCTTTAGTTATGTCAGTCATTAAAATGTGTGAGCTCAATATTAAATATGACAGGGAAAGGATGCGAATATAAGTACGATGGCCAATGTAGTTATAAGCGTATCACAACTCACTCATACTTAGTAATGTCGTTCATACAAATCGATGTTGACACCGTAAGGTGGTGTTATGTGTATAGTTATATATATAGTAAGATTATATATATATATATATATATATATATATATATATATATATATATATATATATATATATATATGCGAGTCTTCCTGCCTACCTAATGTTGCCCATGTTCTCCCTCGTATAGATAATGTCGCGCCAAGGATGAGGACCCGAAGTGCTGACCGACCTGCTGCCGAATCATTAGGAAGGGGAACGGGTGTACGGGTTGGTAGAGGTGGAAGGGGTAGAAGACCTAGGGAAGGTAATGTTGAGCGTGTTGATGATTTGAATGGTCAAGGAAATGACCAAGGTATGGGAGCTAATGGGGGTGTAGAGGGAGTTAATGGGAATGTAGAGGGAGCCAATGGGGGAGCACCCGACTTCTCAATGATCATTGCCCAACAATTATAGAACCTCTTACCCGCCATGCTAGCTTAGGTTAGTAACCGAGGAAATGTTGGAAATCAGAATGGTAATGTGGTTAATGAGAATGTTCAGGAGAATGTTGGGAATGTGTTAGTGAATGGCAACCGGGTAGGTTGTTCATATAAGGAGTTCTTTGCTTGTAACCCTAAGGAATATGATGGTAAGGGAGGTGCTGTAGTTCTTACTCGTTGGATTGAGAAAATGGAATCTAAGCAAGATATGAGTGGTTGTAGTATTGACCAAAAAGTGAAATACACAGCTGGTTCATTTGTGGGTAATGCTTTATATAACACCCCCATTTTTGACATATAGCAGCGGAAGCTAATCTGGGGTATTATTTCATAGTACAATAGTCATAATCATAGAAAACGACTCAAAAGAGACGTTTTTAAAAGATAAGTTATCATTTATTATTTCATCAGAGTTTTTACAAACAGAGGTCCCAAAATCTACATGAAAATATAAAGTTTGAATGATAACAGTTTAGCCATCTTCAAGTCCGTGCCACTCCGTGCCATAAGTTGCTTAAATACCTGAGATAAACATGCTAAAAAGGTTAACACAATGGTTGAGTAATATTCATAGGTTTATAGTAAACAGTTTGAATACAAGTTCAATAGTGGGTTACGTTGTTATACACCCATAAGTGTAATAATTGCAATGAGTACAATTATTATAGAAAACAGTATTATTGCCCTAAGCTCATGCACCGAGACCTTGAGATAATCAATAATCACAATAAGTTGCCCCAACGGGTGCCTTTGCCAAACACCCGCATAGTGTTTCAAATGAAGTGCGTTTGGTTACCAGAAAGTATAGGTACACCAACGGGGAAGCTCAGTCCCAAATAGATCTATTCACAACATTCGCGCTTACTCCGAAAAGTAATTAACGGTTCATGATAGTGGGGTCTTAATGGCAAAAGTAAGGACTTATGCAATAATATATCAGGATAGCATACAGTTGAAAAAACACTCGTATTCATGGTTTATAGCATGTATCCCCCTCGCGGGTTTAAGAAAACAGTAGAGGAATTAAAATGCAAGGCTGTGAACTCACCTTAATAGGGAAAATCTGATTGATGGCAAAAGTATATAAACTGAAAGTAATGGCTTCGTCACGCAACTTGGGATAATATGTCAAGTCTTAGTATGATGGTTTATGTTTCAAAACTTATAAAGTTTGACGTATTACTTTGATTTATTAATTTATGGAAATATTGTATCATTGTTCGAGCCATCATAATTCAGAGGTCTTGTAGTGGTCATGTAGTAAACTTTTGAGGAGCCATGACACTTTAAAGATACGTAAAATCCAGCAAACTCGTCAAAATGTATACCTAAATGAAACTTCTCACATAAAGCTCCCTAGTAAACTTGATGACGATAAAGATTTAATTTTCTTCAAAAGATTACGTCGATGTAAATTATCGTATAAATATATAACGTAATTATTTTATAATGCGCCGATCGATGATTAATAAGGATTAATGTGTCGGGTTTTAATAAAATCGAGTTTTATAATATTAATATATATCTTTATAATTTATATAAAAATATTATATTTTATATTTTCAAGTTTGAAAAAATGGCAATATATACCCTTGATTTATAAACTTTTACAAGTTTATCCTATATAATGAAAGTATATATAATTTAAAAAATTTTTTTTTTTTTACTTTATAGAACTTGGAAAATAGGTCCTTATAGTTAGTAACATTTGGAATAATGACATTTTCAGCCCTCAATTATAAAATTTCAGAAAGTTACAATATATACCCTTTGCATGGAAATAATTTATAAATCAAGTCCAAAAAGCCATGCAAGCTTATTTTAGGGTTCCAAATGATATTTGCAGGTTATAGATTATTAGAATAAGCTAAAATAAGATGTTCTAACGTAACAAAAGTTTAGAAAAAGGATTCGTTAGCTAGAAAATCAAAACGGGTCATTTTTAGGGTTTTAATAAAAAACACATGGGTTTGAGGAATTAAAGGCTTTAAAAAAAAGTGATTCATAACGATCTTTAGAGTAATATGAACATACTGATATAGATTATAAAGCTGTATTGAACAAGATTTTAAGCTACTTTGAGCTAAAATGGGTCGAAATGGGGTTTTCGGGTTCGTACGCCTAGAAAACGACTTCAAGGGCTTCTTTTTCTTGATTCTTGGCTTCTATTATGAGCTTAAGGACTTCACTTGATCCTTCTTGGTCTGAGATTATAACACCATTTGAGTGGTATGATGAAATTTTGAGGTGTGATTGAAGAGTGTTGTGTGTTTGGCTAATTAATAGGGATGAAAACCCTTGGTGCCCCAAGTTTTTCTTAATGGCTGAGGGTAAGGGCTGTAAGATAGATGAATAAGGGAGGCTAGGAATGATATTGAGGGCTATGGAAGGTAGTAAGCTTATTCAAGGTGGAATGTTGTATGGGTTCTAGAAGGGTCACGGCAACCACAATTGACAAGTAGGTTACAAAAAGTCAAGACTTGGTGCATAATAATGTGGTGATAGAGGTTCTTGTAAGCAGCTTTGGTGATTGTCATGGTGATGCTTGAGAGGTGGTAGGATGCTAGGTTAGGTTAAAAATTGGTCAAAATGAAAGAAAAATGGTGCCGGGTTGGTTTAGGGTTTCGGCTTAGGATTTTGGGTTTAAATTCGAGTTAGGGTTAGGGTTTAAGATATTTTAAGGTTTAGGATTAGTGTTAGGATTAAGGTTTAGGGTTTATGATTAAGGTTTAGGGTTTAGTTTTAAGGTTTAGGGTTTAGTTTTAGGTTTAAAGTGAAATTAGGGTTTTAGGGTTTTGTTTAGGGTTTATGGTTAAGATAGGGTTTTGAAGACGAATTAGGGTTTATTTTAAAGGTTTAGAAGTCATGCACTAAGTGTCTTTATCTTGTGCTAAAAGCGAGGTAAAAGTTTAAACAAGGGTTTAGGAGCTTAAATGACTAATTTAATTTTTCGGCATGATTAGCTTGTACATTGTGTTTAGAAAGTTTGTAACTTGATTCCGAAGGGAAAAGAATATTCAAATGTTATGCTATATACCTATGTACACATGCTTTAGAGGCTTGACATTCATTTTATATGTATAGATTACACTATATTATGTTTTAGATGTAAACTTAACGTTTAAAATGCTTGTTTTGATATAACATTTTGAAAAGTACGCTA
The DNA here is from genome assembly GCA_026074375.1 of Tanacetum coccineum. Lineage (NCBI taxonomy): Eukaryota > Viridiplantae > Streptophyta > Magnoliopsida > Asterales > Asteraceae > Tanacetum > Tanacetum coccineum. The sequence goes on from BQNB010014506.1 coordinate 15,250, forward strand.
AGATGGATAATGTGCTGGTAAAAATGATAATAAGATATAGACGTGACAAATTAGGATTTTACATGATATAAACATAGAAAGAGATGGCATTGATATAGGTTAGCGTGAGGTCCAATTAACTTTAGAGATGGCAAGTTTACGTTGCAAAAGAGATAAAGCAAAAATTTCCCTATAAAAAGGTGGTATATAAAGTGCATCTAATTTAATAGATGGATATTACAGTGCATCTAATTTAATAAATGGATAATTACAATTGATGAAAATATTGGTTGTTATAGTCTCCCCCCTTAAAAGAAATTCGTCCTCAGATTTAGTATAGATGGTCGGAGTGAGTTTGAAAACAAATGTGGGGGGATACTTGGGCAACGAATTTGAGATCTTCCACATTCCCACATAAATCTGGTACCTTTTTTAGCGTCCATCTTACTTTGATTAAAGGAATACGGACTTTGTTTTCAGGCTTGACTTCCTCGATCCATGAAGTCTCTAGCTGGTTTTTTTCCCATAATGTTGAGTTGTTCATCGAGTCCGAAGGCTCTTACATTGGAATGAAACAAGGATTCGTCAAATAAGCATTTCTTTAGATTAAGAAATGTAGAAAGTATTGGTGGACATTACTGAGCTCATCAGAAGCTCAAGTTTATATTCCCTATGCACAATCCGTTCAAGGATATTGCAAGGACCAATGTACCTATGTTTTAAGTCTTTCCCTCGCCTCGTTTTTAAACAATCGGATGACAACCTATACGAGGTGACAACATTAACATAGAACACATCTCCAACTTAAAATTCTATCTAAAGGGTTTTCGTCTTATATTGGCATAACTTCTTTTGTCAGTCTCTTGCAACTTGCAGAGCGTTTTGAATTTGCACTATCATTTTAGTGGTTCATGGATTATTTTTTGGTCCCGTAAGATGAATCATCTCCAAACTTTGGGCCCAATAAACAGTGAATCTGTACTTTTGACAAAAGTTCCTTAAATGATGATGCCTTAATGACTGGCATGTAACTGTTTATTGTATAGAAAATTCTTACTAAGGAAAGAGCTTTCCATCCCTTTTCCAAAATCTATAACACAGGCTCAAAGCATGTCTTCAAGTGTTTGGATGGTCCTTTCACTTTGCCCATCAGTTTCAAGGATGATAGCCGTAACTCAGTCTAAATGTGTACCCAAAAGCACTTTGTAATGATGCCAGAACTGGACGTGAAATGAATGACAAGATCCGAGATGATAGATGTTGGCATCACATGTCGGGAGACTATTTCTATGATGTATAGCCTTATAAGGGTTTCCAATACTATCTGTCTCTCGGGTAGGGAATGAAATGTCGGATTTGGTGAGCCGATCGATAATGACCCAATTGTGACATGTCTGTTGAGGTTTTAGGTAGTTTTTGTGATGAAATCAAGTTATTCACACCTACTTCCACATAGGATTCTCCGTTGTACCAGTAAGCCCGGATGGATTCTGACATTCGTGCCTTAACTCTAGAACATGTCAAACATTTGCCCACATAATTCATCATGATTGCCTTCATGATAGGCCACCAATAAGTTTCTTATATCCTGATACATCTGACAGAACCATTCTGGGTGAATGGAATACTTTGATATATGGGACTTATGCATGATCAGTCACTCAATTTACCAAAGATGGTATCACTTAGATACTAGATACATCGGGTTCCATCAGGACTTTATTTCAAATGAATTTGTCCATTACTTCGTAATTTTCAGCCTTGATGTTTTCCTTCTATGAGTGCTTCCATTGAATCAATGAGTAATATTATGAGTAAGTTTGGCATTAATGTTCTAAACTAATGATCTAACTTAGAGTGGTTTAATTCCATTTCTTCTGCATAGAGGCATCTGCTACAACATTTGCCCTTTCCAGGATGGTAGCGAATTTCCAATCCGTAATCCTGCAAGAAATTCTAAGCCAACTACTTGGCCTCATGTTCAAATTTTTATTATCTAATCAAGTATACGCTGAAGACTTTTTATGATTCAGTGAACACGGTACCAAAGTTTTGGTGCCATACAGATAGTGTCTCCAAATTTTAAGAGCAAACACTACTGCTCCTAATTTGAGATCATGAGTGGTATAGTTTTCTTCATTAGGCTTAAGTTGTCGGGATGCATATGCTATAACCTTCTCTCTTTGCATTAGCACCGCTCCTAGACCTTGATGGGATGTATCACAGTAAACAACAAAATCGTCATTTCCTTCTAGTAATGCTAAGATTAGAGCTTCACATAGCTTCTGTTTAAGTAGTTGAAAAGCTGTCTCTTGGTCTTTTCCCCAGATATACTTCTTGTTTTTCTGGGTTAATTCAGTCAAAGACTTTGCAATCTTTTGAGAAATCTTTGATAAATCCTCTGATAAAACTGTCGAGTTTCAAGAATTGACAGTATTACTATGTTGTAGTAGGATATGTCCAATTCTAGACTGCTTTAATCCTTGGTGGGGTAACATGAAAGTCCTTAACTATCAATTAAGTGTCAAAGAAATTGCATGATATGAATCCAGAAATCACACTTGGAGAACTTGGCATACAACTTCTCTTTCTTGAGTAATTCTATGATTATTCTCAGGATGATTTGCGTGCTCTTCTTTGTTACGAGAGTAGATGAGAATATCATCGATGAACACTATTACGAATTTGTCCAAGTATGGTTTACACACACGGTTCATGAGATCCATGAATACAGCAGGGTGTTAGTTAACCAAATGGCATCACTTGAAATTCATAGTGTCCGTACCTTGTTCTGAAAGCAGTCTTGGGAATATCATCATCCCTGACTCTCAGTTGATGATAGCCTGATCTTAATTCAATCTTCGAGTAGACACTCGAACCTTGAAGTTGGTCAAATAAGTCATTAATCCTGGGTAATAGGTAATGATTCTTTACAGTAAGTTTATTTAACTCTCGGTAATCGATACACATTCTGAAAGATCCATTTTTCTTTATTTAACAAATAAGACAAAGCTCCCCAGGGTGACGTACTTGGTCGGATAAAACCTCGGTCTGCTAACTCTTGAAGTTGGTTTAGATAGTTCTTGCATTTCTGAAAAAAGAGCAAATCTATAAAGGTTTCTCAGGCTTACACAGGTGGTCCACTCTATACTCCAGACTTAGATCGATTTTGAAATTCTAACTTGGCGAATGAGAGGAAGGCCAGTAGATATTCAGAAAAACTTCAGGAATTCTCTAGAACTACATAGGGATTTCTTCTAGTCTTTTCTCGTCTGACTTCTTTTCCATTACTTGGATTATGAAAACTTGACAACCTCGAGGGATATAAATCTTTTGGTTTTTATTACAGGATATGAGATTCCAGTCAGGTTATACTTTGGTCACCTCGGATGATCCAAAGTTTCACCGTTATTGGATGTGATGACTTTCTCGTCACAACGAATAAATTCTATCAAAGATACTTGGATAGCCAATCACCCCACCCCCCATACAAATGACGACGTCGAAACTACCTCCGAGTTTGAAATCGTCATAAGATCAATTTTGAAAGGTTGGTTTAACAAATCCAGAGTTTGCCCCCTGAATAAACGGTGTTTTGTGCTTACTATGTTTTTCGTCAGCCATTTCTGATATTGTAAAAAGGTATCTATTGTGAATGGTGGGAATATTTAACATAGAGGCAAGAGATATGGATACAAAACTTTTATCGGCTTCAGAATCAAATAATACTCTAGCTAGATGTTGGTTTAGAAGGAACATACTCATAACTACGTTCGAGTTTTTGGTGAGCATTCATATCCCTCAACATGTAGGCTCTTCCCGGGCATTATTGTTGGTGGTCTTTTGGCACTGATTTGCATAATTCCCTTTCTCTCCACATGCATGACAAGTAACTGTCACTGGTAGTAGATTACTTCTAGTATCTGGGCCTTTGTTTCTACATTTCTTTGTCAGATGGACCACCTTGTTGCAAGTAGTACACTTAACAGTGCAAGGTCTCTGTGTGATGCAGAGTGTATTTCTTACACAAGGGACGGTTTACAATATACCCATTATTTTCAGTTGGAGTGACAGCATAAGACCTGAAGGTTTCATGTCTTCTGTTCTGTTGTGGTTGGTGATTATTGTAGCGGTTGTTGGTGTTGGTGTTATGGTAGTTGTTGTTGTTTGTTGAAAGTTCTTTTATCGTCAAACTTTCGTTTGTGATCACTTGATACTTGCACCGGAGTGTGCTTTGTTACCTGATCTATTAGCCTATGGCTATTTTAGTTGGCTTCATCAAGAGTATGAGGTTTATAAGGCGGTAAACATCCCTTCAATACTTCTATGCAATCCCCATGAAAACTTCCATCATTTTCTCAGACAGACTGCACCATAGGGGACATAAGGTTGCTAATTCCTGGAATCTTCTCACATATGTCTTGAGATCATTCCCTTTCACAGTCAGATGGTAAAATTCGTCTCTTCCATCTTCTGGACTTCAAGTTCGGGGACAATACTTCTTTATCAAAGCTTCTTGAAATCAACCATGGTATCTTGTAAGAGAGAGACTTCTTCTAATCCCAATAGGTCGGGTAAAAGAATTCCAACCAGATAGAGCTTATTCAGTTAATACCAATAGCAAACTTCACGCTTGCATCTTCGTGTATAGTTGCTACAGGAAAAACACTAATTCAGTTCGCTTAAACCAACGGATAAGTCCAACAGCTCCTTCCGTACCTTTTTTTAAGTTGATAGTTTGGCAGCTCATGAACACTTTGTTATCTAACAATTTCTTGCTACAAGGAGCTTTCTCTTAGTCTGGTGGTATTTATCAGTATTTGGCCATGTTTAGTGCTTGGGCTTCCAAAGCTGTAGAAACACATCAGCAACTAGTTTCTTGATGGACAGCCAGAGTCTGGCTAGTTGCTTCAGATGTTGACGGAGTTCCTTTTGGGAGGCGATTCAATAAACCATAAGACAACACATAATAAGGAAAGATATCATAATTTCTATCATTAAAATACGTAAGGTCTAAAATAAACCAATGTTCACAAATAGTGATATCCAAGATAATTCATAGATAATTTCATATCAAATAAGTTATCTAAGATTTATTTAGAAGTCATGATATGATTCCAGTAAAGATAAAGAGGAGATGTAATATAAAACATAGATGAATATAAAAACGGATAAACACCATTAAATTATAATCATGAACGACTTGCCTTTGTACTTTTTTGTAAAAAACATAGACAAAATTTTGACAAGTGTTGTTAATTAAACCACACATCCTGTGGCTATTTCAAGCAAAAAGCTTATAACTAGTATCTAATCTAGTAGTCCGATGGTCCTTTCTTGCTATTCTTGAGTTCATAGATGGCATCCTGAAGATTTTTCTTGTCTGCTTGGTGACGAGTTTGGATATCTTCGATGATTTGTTCTAGATTAGCAATCCTGAAGCGAGCCAAAGCAATCTTGCTGTTATTTTCTCATTTGCTTTCTTTGAAGTTTAGCAATTTGAGTACGAGACTCTCGAAGTTCAGCTTCCAGATTGTCAAAATCTTGTTTGTATGAATCACCCACCATTGCCGAGACCATTTATTTTGTCTCTATTTCTTAAATGAGGTCGAGAGAGAGTTCATCTAGGATGATTCAAATTCTCCTCAATTGCTCCTGTGAACGTTCTCCAGACTTGTCTTACGAGAGTGTTTCTCTTATTTCAAATGCATGAGGCAAGGCAAATTAGGGAGATTATCGTCATGACCTTTGTTTTTTTACCCCCTTAAGTGGCAAATAATTCCTCCGAAAGATAAAGAATTCTTAAGTGATTAAACATGGAGATAACATTGAAGATGGAGGCAACAATCGTTGGTGGTGGAATAAGTGATTATTGTGCATAGTATGCATGCATGGACCTTCATATTTAAGGGTCATCATGAAAAATGAAAGAGTTTGGTGAAGCTATTGGAACTAAACCAAATGAGTTATTTGAAGAGCTAGAATAAGTTTTTCCTGGTGAAGCTGGGACATAGTCCGGGGAAGCCGGGATATAGTCCGGAAAGTTAGAGGAAAAAGCATCCTCAATATTAGAAGTAGGGTGGCTGAGAGAGACGATCATTCTGTTCACAACCCAGTGTAAATAACTTAAGTTAATTATTTAATAGTATTATGAGTTTCTGTACTTTACATACTATTCCGTAGAAGTAGTGACCTGAGGACTTTCTTGGATGGAAAAAGAAAAGTAGTTATAGTTAAGGTTTCAACCTTGTTCTCTATAACCATGGCTCTTGATACCAATCTATAATACCCCCATTTTTGACATATAGCAGCGGAAGCTAATCTGGGTTATTATTTCATAGTACATACTGTCACAATCATTAGAAAATGACTCAAAAGAGACATTTTTCAAAAGATAAGTTATCCTTCATATATTTCATCAAGATTTTACAAATAGAGGTCCCCAAATCTACATGAAAACATCAAGTTAATGAATAATAGGTTTAGGCCTATCTTCAAAGTTCGTAGTCACTCACCGTGCCATAAGTTGCTCAAATACATGAGATAAACATGCTAAAAAGGTCAACACAATGGTTCAGTGATATTCATAGGTTTATGGTAAATAGTTTGAATACAAGTTTAATAGTGGGTTACGTTGTTATACACCCATATATGTAATACTTGAAATGAGTAACAATTATTATAAAAACAGTATTATTGCCAAAAGCTCATTGCATCGAGACCTTGAAATAATCAATAATCAATAATAAGTTTGCCCTAGACGGGTGGCCTGTGCCAAACACTCGTAATAGTGTTTCAAATGAAGTGCGTTGGGTTTACAGAAAGTATAGGTACACCAAGACGGGGAAGTTCATCCTAAATAGATCTATTCACAAGCCATTTGCCGCTTACTGTCCGAAAGTAAATAACGGTTCATGATAGTGGGGGCTCTTAATGGAAAAAGTAATGACATAGGCAATAGTATATCGGATAAGACATTACTGTTGGAAAATACTCATATTCATGGTTAATACGCATGTATCCCCTCCCCCTCGCGGTTTAATGAAAACATTAGAAGAATTAAAATTGGCGAGGCTATGAACTCTCACCTTAACTAGGAAAATTTGATTGATGGTAAAAGTAATAAATAGAAAGTAACGGCTTACGTCACGCAACCTGGGTAATATTTCAAGTCTTAGTGTGATGTTTAAGTTTCCACACTTTATACAGTTTTAATGTCTTACTTTGATTTAATTATTACGAAAATATTGTATCACTAACACTGTTTGGGCCATCATAATTCGGAGGTCATGTAGTAAACGTTTGAGGAGCCTGGGCACTTTAAATCGTAAATCCAGCAAACTCGTCAAAACGTATACCTAAATGAAACTCCTCTCATGAAGTTCCCTAGTAACGTGATACGATAAGAATTTAAAAAATCATCAAAAGTTGTCTAGTGATAAAATACATAAATATATAACGTAATTGTTTTATAATGCGCCGATCGATGATTAATAACGATTAATGTGTCGGGTTTTAATAAAATCGAGTTTTATAATATTAATATATATTTTTATAATTTATATAAAAATATTATATTTTGGTTATATTTTCAAGTTTGCAAAAATGGCAATACAAACCCATGGTTATAGAACTTATTACAATTTTAAGTCACCTTATATATAATTTAAACCTTTAACTTTAGAACTTGGCAAAATAGGTCCTTATAGTTATAACTTTGGAATAATGACATTTTCAGCCCCTCTAGTTATAAATTTCAGAAAGTTACGATATATACCCCTTGCATGGAAATAATTTACAAATCAAGTCCAAAAAGCCATGCAAGCTTATTTTAGGGTTCCAAATGATATTTGTAGGTTATAGCTTATTTAAAATAGCTATAAATAAGTGTATAAACGTAACAGAAGTTTAGAAAAATGATTCGTTTAGCTAAGAAAATACAAAACGGGTTGTATTTAGGGTTTTAATCAAAAACACATAGGTTTGAGGATTTAAGGCTTCAAACAAGAGTTCGTATATGATCTTAAGAGTATTATGAATATTCTAATACATATTACAAGCTTATTGAACAAGATTTTGAGCTTACTTGAGCTAAAATGGGTCGAAAAGGGGTTTTAGGTTCGATGCCTATTAAACGACTTCAAGGCTTCTTTTTTCCTGATTTTTTTGGCTTCATTCTGACTTAGGACTTCCACTTGATCCTTCTTGGTCTGAGTTAGAACTCCATTTGAGTGTATGATGAAATTTGAGGTGTGATTGAAGAGTGTGTGTGTTTTGGCTATTTATAGGGTTCAAAACCCTTGGTGCCCAAGCTTATCTTAGTGGGTAAAGGTTAAGGAGGCCAGTAGATTAGATGACTAAGAGCTATGATGAGTATTGAGGGCTATAAAGGTGTGAGCTTAGCAAGGTGGAAGGTTGTGGGGGTCTTGGAGGGTCACGGCTAACCACAAGTGACAAGGAGGTGACAAAGCAAGACTGGAGCTTAAAGGGTGTAAATAGAGGGTGCTTGTACTTGCTTGGTGATGTACATGGTGATTGCTTTGAGAGGTGGTATGATGCTAGCTTAGTTTAAAAATGGGTCAAAATGAAAGAAAAATGGTGTCGGGTTGGTTTAGGGTTTTGGCTTAGGATTTTGGGTTTAAATTCGAGTTAGGGTTAGGGTTTAAGATAGTTTAGGGTTTAGGATTAGTGTTAGGATTAAGGTTTAGGGTTTAGGATTAAGGTTTGGGCTTAGTTTAAAGGTTTAGGTTTAGTTTTAGGTTTAAAGTGAAATTAGGGTTTTAGGGTTTCGTTTAGGGTTAGGGTTTTAGCTAGGGTTTTAGGACGAATTAGGTTTAGTTTAAGGTTTAGAAGTCATGCATTAAGTGCTTGTATCTTGTGTTAAAGCGGTGGTAAAGTTTAAACATGGTTTAGGAGCTTAAATGACCTAATTAGGTTTTTAGGCATTATTACTAGTACCTATATGTTTTAGAAAAGTTGTAAATTTGATTTAGGAGGGAAAAGAAAAGATATTCAAATGTTATGTATTGATACTTGTACACATGCTTTAGAGGCTTGCACATTCATTTTATATGTTAACAATACATATGATGAGGGTTAGATGTAAACGTAACGTTTAATGCTTGTTTTGATATAACGTTTTAAAAAGTAACTTAATGGATAATGTGCTTGGTAAAAATGATATTAGGATATAGACTTGACATATTAGGATGGTTACATGATATAAACATAGATAGAGATGGCATTGATAGAGGTTGCGTGAAGCTCGTTACTTTAGGATGCCAAGTTACGTTTGCATTAATGAGATAAAAGCCAAAATTTTTTTCCCTGTAAAAAGGTAGTATATAAAATGAATTCTAATTTAAAGATGGAAATTAACATTGCATCTAATTTAATATATGGATAATTACATTGATGAAAATTGCGGGTTGTTATATGTAAAAATTTTAATACGAGTCAAATTTGCCAGATACGCCGTTTCATGGTATGAATAAGCTGTATCCCAAATCTGACAATAATGTTTAAATGCAGAAAATAAAGGACTAGATAATTTCCAGATTGATCAATACTCCATATCCATTGGTAGTGGATACGTCGTATTGGCAATCTGGGAAGACAGACTCGATAAAAAGAATTAACAAGCCGGGTTGTCTCCCCGGTAAGCACTTTTGTTTACAGCAAAGTCTTTAAGTTAGACTTGTCTTCAGCTTCCATCTTCACCACTCCATCTCGTGCACTTTCACGTGTCTACGAGTAAGCCGTTCTGTGACTTTTTCATCATTGATGTATTCCGGTCCCAAGTCCAAATCTCCCTTGTAGAGCTTCTTAAGCTTTTGATATGGGTGCAAAATACCTTCTATTACATCTCGTGCAAAAACTTACCTTGAGGCAATGGCTTAATCTTGTTTGCTAATTAAACTTGTGATTTGTTTAAACCTGAATGCCGATCTTGCCATTTGATAATCACCTCATCCAATCACCGATTGTATTTTGTAGTCATTTCCTTCAATTCGGTTTTTGCCTTGACTCCAATTTCTTTTCAAAACTCTTTTCCAACTATTACATCACCCATTTCTTCATCACGATAACGATCCATGTCTTCTATCACTGCAAAATCTGTCACAACAGAGAAAGTTCCAACAAAGATAGGTGCATTCATAAAGGCTCCAACTACACTTTTCCCTTTAAATTCCAACTTGTCTTTCATTATAGAGTTATAAAACCTTTTAGACATCATATTAATGGACAAGAGAGGGAAGAAGTTAGCACTACGTGTTCATAACCTATCATGCAAGAGAACCTCAAATTGCAAGCAAGTCACCATTGACATGAATCTTTCCTATCGAGGGTCCGCTAAAACTAAGGAAGTCCCACTCCCGTTGGTGATCATAATCATCAGTCACATGCCTAGTTTGACTCATTTTCCTTGATGGGTGTATCAATTCCCCTCACCTTCCTCAATGGTGGGGTCCTAATCAACACTTGATCATGAACTCAGTAATAATGGATCATTTAGACCATTTAGATTCAAGAAAATCTTCAAATTTAGTGGTCATGTATCTATTCATCTCAACGCATTGCCAAAAAAAGGAAAAAATAAAAAAAAGGAAAACCATTAGTCCTAGCTTCTAAATCAAGTTCCGTACTCTTAATCAAACTTAATGCATAGACCCTCTTAATTATGTTACTAGCAGGTTTATTACTTTTAAAGAAAATTTTATCATTCCCAACGCTTAAAGTTATCTTTGCTTTAAACACGTTTATAATAGCATGAGCAGTAGACAAGAAGGGTCTTCCTAGGATTAAGGGGGTCTTGAAATCCTCGAGGATATCTAAAATAATGAAGTCTACTAGGAAAGTAAATTTATCAATACCTACTAGCACATTCTCAGCAATTCCTTTGGGTCGTTTCACTGTTCTATCAGCCAATTCGACAATTAATTTAGTAGGAATCAAGTCTCCTAATCCTAGGGTAGTATAGGTCGAATAAGGCATAACACTTATGCTTGCTCCTAAAATCAGCTAAAGCTTTATTGAAACACATATTATTAATGAAACAAGGTAAACTAAAACTCCCTGGGCTTTATATCCCTTTGAGTCAAAGGCTTTGCCAAGAGGCTTTGCATTAGTGTAATGAGCTTCCAGATCTTTTCTTTTTCTTTCTTCCATCAGTTTATAACAACCCGTAAAATCATCAATGTAATTATCCATCTATTAAATTAGATGCATGGAATATTCGTCTATTAAAGTAATGCGTTTAATTTACTTTGAATGAAAATTACGGTTATTGTTATAAACCTGATGGAGAAAAAGATCTGGAAGCTCATTACACTAATGCAAAGCCTCTTGGCAAAGCCTTGCCTCAAAAGGAAAAAGACCCAGGGAGTTTTACTTTACCTTGTATTAATAATATGTGTTTAATAAAGCTTTAGCTGATTTAGGAGCAAGCGTAAGTGTTATGCCTTATTCGACCTATACTACCCTAGGATTAGGAGACTTGATTCCTACTAAATTAATTGTCGAATTGGCTGATAGAACAGTGAAACGACCCAAAGGAATTGTTGAGAATGTGCTAGTAGGTATTGATAAATTTACTTTCCTAGTAGACTTCATTATTTTAGATATCCCTGAGGATTTCAAGACCCCTTTAATCCTAGGAAGACCCTTCTTGTCTACTGCTCATGCTATTATAAACGTGTTTAAAGCAAAGATAACTTTAAGCGTTGGGAATGATAAAATTTTCTTTAAAAGTAATAAACCTACTAGTAACATAATTAAGAGGGTCTATGCATTAAGTTTGATTAGAAGTACGGAACTTGATTTAGAAGCTAGGCTAATGGGCAATGCGTTGAGGAAGAATAGATCACATGACCCTAAATTTGAGGATTTTCTTGAACTAAATGGTCTAAATGAACCATTAGAACTTAGGCATGATCAAGTAGTTGACTTAGGACCCACCATTGAGGAAGGTGAGGTAATTGATACACCCATCAAGGAAATGGTCAAAACTAGGCATGATGATGATGATATGATCACCAACGGGATTGAGGATTATCCTAGTTTTAGCGACCTCGATAGGAAGATTCATGTCAATGGTGCTTACAATTTGAGGTTCTCTTGCATGATAGGTTATGAACACGTAGATGCTAACTTCTTCCCTCTCTTGTCCATTAATATGATGTCTAAAAGGTTTAATAACTCTATAATGAAAGACAAGTTGGAATTTAAAGGGAAAAGTATGGTTGGGGCCTTTATGAATGCACCTATCTTTTTTGGAACTTTCTCTATTGTGATAGATTTTGCAGTAAATAAAAGACATGATAATATCGTGATGAAGAAATGGGTGATGTAATAGTTGGAAAAGAGTTTTGCAAAGAAATTTGAGTCAAGGCAAAACGAATTGAAGGAATGACTACCATATACAATGGTGATGATGAGGTGACTTATCAAATGGCAAGATCGCATTTAAGGTTTAAACACCTCACCAATGTACAATGCAACAAGATTAAGCCATTGCTCAAGGTAAGTGCACGAGATGTAATAGAGAATGTATTTTGCACCCCATAACAAAGCTTAAGAAAGCTCTAAAAGGGAGATTTGGACTTGGGAACCTGAATACCTCATTGATAAAAAAAGTCAAAGAATGGCTTACTCGTGGACACGTGAGAGTGCACGAGATGGAGTGGTGAAGATGGAAGCTGAAGACAAGTCTAACTTAAAGACTTTGCTGTAAATAAAAGTGCTTACCGGGAGACAACCCCGGCTAATTTTCTTTTTAACGAGTTCGTCTTACCAAGATTGCCAATATGACGTACCACACCAATGGATACAGAGTATTGATCAAAAAAAATCAAACTTGAAATTATCTAGTCCTTTATTTTCTGCATTTAAAACATTAAGTGTCAGAATAGGGATACAGCATATTCATACCATGAAAACGGCGAAACTGGCAAATTTTACTCGTATTAAAATCCATTTACTATACAACCCAGCAATTATTCATCAATGTAATTATCCATATATTAAATTAGATGCACTGTAATATCCATCTATAAGGAGGCTCACTTAGATTCATTTTAATATACTACCAATTTACAGGAAATTTTGGCTTTTATCTCATTAATGCAACGAAACTTGCATCTCGAAAGTAAACGAGCTCACTCACCTCTATCAATGCCATCTCTATCTATGTTTATATGCATTAAACATCCTAAATATGTCAAGTCTATATCCTAATAATCATATTTAGCCAAGCACATTATCCATATTAAAGTACTTTTTTAAAAAGTTATAATCAAAACATGCATTAAACGTTAACGTTTACATCTAAACCCTATATTATATTAATGTATAACATATAAAAATAATTGCTAGCCGCTAAAGCTGTGTACAAGTATCATAGCACAACATTTGAATAACTTTTCCCTCCTAAAAATCAATTACAACTTCTAAACATAATGTACAAGCTAATCATGCCTAAAAACCTAATTAGGTCATTTAAGCTCCTAAACCATGTTTAAACTTTACCACCGCTTTAACACAAGATACAAGCACTTAATGCATGACTTCTAAACCTTAAACCTAAACCCTAATTCCTTCTAAAACCCTAATCTAAAACCCTAAACCCTAAACGAAACCCTAAAACCCTAATTTCACTTTAAACCTAAAACTAAACCCTAAACCTTAAAACTAAGCCCTAAACCTTAATCCTAAACCCTAAACCTTAATCCTAACACTAATCCTAAACCCTAAACTATCTTAAACCCTAACCCTAACTCGAATTTAAACCCAAAATCCTAACCAAAACTTTAAACCAACCCGACACCATTTTTCTTTCATTTTGACCCATTTTTAAACTAAGCTAGCATCCTACCACCTCTAAAGCATCACCATGACATCACCAAGCAACTTACAAGCACCTCTAATACCACCCATTAATCGCACCAAGGTCTTGCTTTGTCATCTCCTTGTCACTTGTGGTTTACCGTGACCTCCGATAGACCCCACAACTCTTCCACCGCTAGCTACACCTTAATAGCCCTCAAAACTCATCATAGCCTCCCTTATCTTCTAGCTACAGGCCCTTAACCCATACCCACTAAGAAAGCTTGGCACCAAGGGTTTTTGGACCCTATAAATATCCAAAACAGCACACCCTTTCAATCACACCTCAAATTTCACAACACTCACATGAGTTTTCTAACTCAGACACAATAAGTATCAATTTTGAAGTCCCTAATCTCAGAATAAAGCCAAAAAACAGAAAAAGAAGCCCTTGAAGTCGTTTACTTGCGAGGCATAACGAACTAAAAACCCATTATCGTGCCCCAATTTAGCTCCAGTAGCTCAGGAGAATCATTTCCATCAGCTTGATAAATGTATTCAGAATATCATAATACTCTTAAGATCATATACGAACTCATGTTTGTAGCCTTAAATCCCAAACCTAGTGTTTTGATTAAAACCCTAAATACAACCCTTTTTGATTTCTAGCTAACGAATCCTTTTCCTAAACTTTGTTACGTTTATACCCAAATTTTAGCTTATTTAATAAGCTATAACCTACAATATCATTGGAACCATAAAATAATCTGCAAGGCTTTTATGGACTTGATATGTAAATATTTACCATGCAAGTTATATATCGTAACTTTCTTAGAAATTTAAAACGTAGATGGGATGAAAATGTATATTATTCCAAATTTATAACATAAGGAACCTATTTTCCAAGTTCTAAAGTATTAAAGGATTAAATTTATATATAAAGGACTAACTGTAAAAGTTTATAAACCCAGGGTAATTAATTGCCAATTTTTGCAAACAAGAAAAAATAAAAAATAATATTTTTATATAAATTATAAAATTATATATTAAAATTATAAAACTTGATTTTTATTAAACCCGACACATTATCGTTAATAATCATCTATCAGTCGCATTTATAAAACAATTACTTATATATAAACTAATTTTATCATCGACTATCTTTTGAAGATTTTTAAAAACTTATCCGTATCACGATACGAGGGAACATTATGTGAGAGTATTCATTTAAGGTATACGTTTTGACGAGTTAGCTGGATTTACGATATAAAGTGTCCCTGGCTCCTCAAACGTTTACTACATGACCTCCGAATTTATTATGGAGCCCAAACAGATACAATATTTTCGTAATAAATAAATTCAAAGTAATACAATAAAAACTTTATAAAGTTTGAAACATAAACCATCACACTAAGACTTGACATATCTACCCAGGTTGCGTGACGTAGCCGTTACATTTCACTTTATATATTTAACAATCAATCAAAATTTTTCCGTTCTGTTAAGGTGAGTTCATAGCCGCATTTTAAATCTTCCTAATGTTTTCAAAACCCGATGAGGGGATACATGCTATAAACCAGTGAATAGTGAGATTTTTTCCAACCTGTATGCTATCCTGATATACTATTGTAGCATAAGGTCCTTACTTTTTCCATTAAGACCCCACTATCATAACCGTTAATTTACTTTTCGGATTAAGCTCAAATGCTGTACTAGATATATTTAGGACTGAACTTCCCCGTTGGTGTACCTATACTTTCTGGTAACCAAACGCACTTCATTTGAAACACTATACGAGTGTTTGGCAAAGGCACCCGTTAGGGCAACTTATTATGATTATTGATTATCTCAAGGTCTCGGTGCATGAGCTTTGGGCAATAATACTGTTTTCTATAATAATTGTACTCATTGCAATTATTACACTTATGGGTGTATAACAACGTAACCCACTATTGAACTTGTATTCAAACTGTTTTACCATAAACCTATGAATATCACTCAACCATTGTGTTGACCTTTTTAGCATGTTTATCTTATGTATTTGAGCAACTTATGGCACGGAGTGACACGAACTTGAAGATGGCTAAACTATTATCATTTAAACTTTATTGTTTTCATGTAGATTTTGGGACCTCTATTTGTAAAAACTCTGATGAAATAATGAATGATAACTTATCTTTTGAAAATGTCTCTTTTGAGTCATTTTCTATGATTATGACTGTTGTACTATGAAATAATACCCCAGATTAGCTTCCGCTGCTATATGTCAAAAATGGGGGTGTTATAGATTGGTATCAAGAGCCACGGTTATAGAGAACAAGGTTGAAACCTTAACTATAACTACTTTTCTTTTTCCATCCAAGAAAGTCCTCCGTGCCACTACATCTTCCGGAATAGTATGTAAAGTACATAACTATTATACTATTATATAAATAACTTATGTTATTTACCACTGGGTTGTTAACAGAGTGATGTCTTCTCCCAACCATCCTACTTCTAATATTGAGGATGCTTTTTCCTCCAACTTTCGGACTATATCCCGGCTTCCCCGGACTATGTCCCAGCTTCACCAGGAAAAACTTATTCTAGCTCTTCAAATAACTCATTTGTTTAGTTCCAATAGCTTCACCAACTCTTTCACTTTTTCATGATGACCCTAATATGAAGGTCATGCATGCATACTATGCTAAATAATCACTTATTCCACCACCAACTATTGTGCCTCCATCTTCAATGTTATCTCCAATGTTTAATCCTTAAGAATTCTTTCTTTCGGAGGAATTATTGCCACTTAAGAAACAAGGTCATGACCGATCATCCTCCTCTAATTTTGCCCTACCTCAAGCATTTGAAATAAGAGAAACCTCTCGTAAGACAAGTCTGGAACGTCACAAGGAGCAAATTGAGGAAATTTTGAATCACCAAGATTAACTCTTCTCGACCTCATAAGCACATAGAATACAAAATAAATGGTCCTCGAAATTTGGTCGGGTGATCATACAAACAAGAATTTGAACAAACTGGAAGCTGAACTTCGAGAAGTCTCGTACTCAAATAGCTACACTTTCAAAGAAAGCAAATTGAAAAATAACAGCAAGATTGCTTTGCACCATCAGGATTGCTAATGCTAGAACAAATCATCGAAGATATCCCAGGCTCGTCACAGCAGACAAGTAAAGTCCTTCCTGAATGCAATCTTTAAACTCAAGAACAGCTATGAAGGACCCATCGGAACTACTTAGATTATATACTAGTTATAAGCTTATTCCTAGAACCTAGCCACAGGATTGTGGTATAAATAACAAACACATGTCAAATTTGACAATGTACGCAGTACAAGCAAGTCGTTCATGATATAATATAAAGGTGATCCCGTTTTATATTCATCCTATGTTCTATATTACATCTCCGTCTTTATCATTATGAATCATATCATGACTTCTAAATAAATCATAGATACTTATTTGATATGAATTATCTATGAATTATCTATGATATCACTATTGTGACAATGTTTATTTTTGAACCTTACGTATTTTAAAGAAAGAATTATGATATCATTCTTATTATGTGTTGTCTTATGTTAATAGAATGCCTCCCAAAAGGACGTCAACATCTGAAGCACCAGCCATGACTCAGGCTGTCATCAAGAAACTAGTTGCTGATAGTGTTTTTCTACAGCTTTGGACACAAGCCACACATGGCAAAATACTGATAAAACCACATACAAAGAGAAGCTCCTGTAGCAAGAAAGTGTAGCTACAAAGAGTTCATGAGCTGCCAACCTATCAACTTTAAAGGTACGGAAGGAGCTGTTGGACTTATCCGCTGGTTTAAGCGAACTGAATCAGTGTTTTCCTGTAGCAACTATACCGAAGACTGCAAGGTGAAGTTTTGCTACTGGTACTTTAACTGAAGAAGCTCTATCCTGGTGGAATTCTTTTACCCGACCTATTGGGATAGAAGAAGCTTACAAGATTACCTGGGTTGAATTCAAGAAGCTTTTGATAAAGAAGTATTGTCCCCGAACTGAAGTCCAGAAGATGGAAGACGAATTTTACCATCTGACTGTGAAAGGGAATGATCTCAAGACATATGTGAGAAGATTCCAGGAATTGGCAACCTTATGTCCCACTATGGTGCCAGACTCTGAGAAAATGATGGAGATTACATCGGGGGATTGCCTAGAAGGTTATTACGGGAATGTTACCGCCTTCTAACCTCAACTTAGATAAGCCATTAACATAGCCCAGAGGCTAATAGATCAGGTAACAAAGCACACTCCGGTGCAAGTATCAAGTGATCACAAACGAAAGTTTGACGATAAAAGAACTTTCAACAACAACACTACTACCATAACACCAACAACACAACGTTTTTTTACTAAATAATCACCAACCATAACAGAACAGAAGACAGGAAACCTTCAGGTCTTATACTGTTACTCCAACTGAAAATAATGGGTATATTGGAAACCGTCCCTTGTGTAAGAAATACACTCTGCATCACACAGGACCTTGCACTGTTAAGTGTAATACTTGCAACAAGGTGGTCCATCTGACAAAGAAATGTAGAAACAAAGGCCCAGATACTAGAAGTAATCTACTACCAGTGACAGTTACTTGTCATGCATGTGGAGAGAAGTGGAATTATCAAATGCAGTGCCAAAGACCACCAACAATAATGCCCAGGGAAGAGCCTACATGTTGAGGGATATGAATGCTCACCAAAACTCGAACGTAGTTATGAGTATGTTCCTTCTAAACCAACATCTAGCTAGAGTATTATTTGATTCTGGAGCCGATAAAAGTTTTGTATCCATATCTCTTGCCTCTATGCTAAATATTCCACCCATTACAATAGATACCTTTTACAATATCGAAATGGCTGACGGAAACCTAGTAAGCACAAACACCGTTATTCAGGGTGCAACTCTGACTTTGTTAAACCAACCTTTCAAAATTGATCTTATGCCGATCAAACTCGGTAGTTTCGACGTCGTCATTGGTATGGATTGGCTATCCAAGTATCATGCTAGAATTATTTGTGACGAGAAAGTCATCCACATCCCAATCAACGGTGAAACTTTGATCATCCGAGGTGACCAAAGTAAAACCTGACTAAATCTCATATCCTGTATAAAAACCAAAAGATATATATCCCGAGGTTGTCAAGTTTTCGTAATCCAAGTAATGGAAAAGAAGTCAGACGAGAAAAGACTAGAAGATATCCCAGTAGTCAGAGAATTCCCAGAAGTTTTTCCTGAAGATCTACCTGGCCTTCCTCCCGTTCGCCAAGTAGAATTCCAAATCGATCTAATTCCAGGAGCGACACCTGTAGCCCGAGCACCTTATAGATTAGCTCCTTCAGAAATGCAAGAACTATCTAACCAACTTCAAGAGTTAGCAGACCGAGGTTTTATCCGACCAAGTACTTCACCCTGGGGAGCTCTTGTCTTATTTGTTAAAAAGAAAGACGGATCTTTCAGGATGTGTATCGATTACCGGGAGTTGAATAAACTTACTGTAAAGAATCGTTACCCCATTACCAGGATTGATGACTTATTTGACCAACTTCAAGGTTCGAGTGTCTACTCGAAGATTGACTTAAGATCAGGCTATCATCAACTGAGAGTCAGGGATGATGATATTCCCAAGACTGCTTTTAGGACAAGATACGGACACTGTGAATTTCAAGTGATGCCATTTAGTTTAACTAATGCACCTGCTGTAATTCATGGATCTCATGAACCGTGTATGTAAACATCCTTGGACAAATTCATAAAAGTGTTCATCGATGATATTCTCCATCAACACCTCGTAACAAAGAAGAGCACGCAAATCATCTGAGAATAAAATCATAGAAATACTCAAGCAAGAGAAGTTGTATGCCAAGTATCACCAAGTGTGATTTCCTGGATCATATCCTGCGATTTCTTAGATCACTTAATTGATATTAAAGGACTTCATGTTCACCCCACCAGATTAAAGCAGTCAAGAAAATGTAACCATCTCCTACTACACCCATAGAAATACGTACACTTCGAAGACTCGCCAGTTATAATCAGAGATTTTATCAAAGATTTCTCAAAGATGCAAAGTCTTTTGACTAATTAACCCAGAAGAACAAGAAGTATATCTGGGGAAAAGACCAAGAGACAGCTTTTCAACTACTTAAACAGAAGCTATGTGAAGCTCCAATCTTAGCATTACCAGAAGGAAATGACGATTTTGTTGTTTACTGTGATGCATCCCATCAAGGTCTGGGAGCGGTGTTAATGTAAAGAGAGAAGGTTATTGCATATGCATCCCGACAACTTAAGCCTAATGAAGAAAACTATACCACTCATGATCTCGAAATTAGAGTATATGTTTGCTCTTAAAATTTGGAGACACTAATCTGTATGGCAACAAATGTACCGTGTTTCACGTGATTCATAAAATCTTCAGCGTATCCCTTGATTAGAAATAATTGAACATGAGACAACGCCGTTGGCTAGAATTGCTTGCAGATTACGATTGTGAAATTCGCTACCATCCTGGAAAGGCAAATGTTGTAGCAGATGCCTTAAGCCAGAAGGAACGAATCAAACCACTCTGAGTTAGATCATTAGTTATGACCATTCATCCAAACTTACCCTCATAAATTCTCAAAGCTCAAACTGAAGCACTCAAAGAAGAAAACATCAAGGCTGAAAACTTACGAGGAATGGACAAATCATTTGAAATATGTCCTGATGGAACCCGATGTATCAAGAATCAAAGTTGGTTACCACTCTTTGGTAATCTGAGAGACTTGATCATGCATGAGTCCCATAAATCAAAGTATTCCATTCACCCAGGTTCTGACAAGATGTATCAGGATCTAAAGAAACTCTATTGGTGGCCTAACATGAAGGCAATCATCGCTGAATATGTTGGCAAATGTTTAACATGTTCTAGAGTTAAGGCAGAATGTCAGAAGCCATCCGGCTTACTGGTACAACCGGAGATTCCTATGTGGGCAGTAGGAGAGATAACTATGGATTTCATCACAAAACTACCTAAAACCTCAAACAGACATGACACAATCTGGGTCATTATCGATCGCCTTACCAAATCCGCACATTTCATCCCTACCCGAGAGACAGATAGTATGGAAACCCTTACAAGGTTATACATCAAAGAAATAGTCTCCCGGCATAGAGTGCCAATATCTATCATCTCGGATCATGACAGTCATTTCACGTCCAGATTCTGGCAATCATTACAAAGTGCTTTGGGTACTCAATTAGACATGAGTACGGCATCATCCTGAAAGTGATGGACAAACTGAAAGAACCATCCAAACACTTGAAGACATGCTTCGAGCCTGTGTTATAGATTTTGGAAAAGGATGGGAAAAACACTTACCATTTGTAGAATTTTCCTATAATAACAATTACCATGCCAGTATTAAGGTAGCACCATTTGAGGCACTTTATGGTCGAAAGTGCAGCTCACTTGTTTTCTAGGCCGAAGTTAGAGATGTTCAACTTACGGGACCAGAAATAATCCATTAAACCACTAAAAAGATAGTGCAAATTTGACAACGCTTGCAAGCTGCAAGAGACCGGCAGAGAAGTTATGACAATATAAGACGAAAGCCTTTAGAATTTCAAGTTGGAGATCAAGTTATGTTAAAAGTTTCACCTCGTAAAGGTATCATCTGATTCGGAAAACAAGGAAAGCTTAACCCTCGGTACATTGGACCTTTCAAAATCCTTGAACGGATTGGCCTAGTGGCATATAGACTTGAGCTTCCTAAAGAGCTCAGTAATGTCCACAATACTTTCCACATTTCTAATCTAAAGAAATGCTTATCTGATGAATCCCTTGTCATTCCAATGAAAGAACTTTGGCTCGATGACAAACTCAACTTTGTGGAAGAACCAGTGGAGATCATGGATCTAGAAGTCAAGCAACCGAAGCAATGTCGTATTCCTATAGTCAAAGTAAGATGGAACTCTAAAAGAGGACCAGAATTTACGTAGGAATGCGAAGATCAAATTCGTGCTAAGTATCCACATCTGTTTTCAAACATCACTCTGGCATCCAACTAAATCTCAGGACGAGATTTCTTTTAAGGGAGGGAGACTATAACAACCCATATTTTTCATTAATGTAATTATCTATCTATTAAATTAGATGCATTGTAATATCCATCTATTAAATTAGATGCACTTTATATACCACCTTTTAACAGGGAAAATTTTTGCTTTATCTCATTATGCAACGTAACTTGCATCTCTAAAGTAAACGAGCTCACGCAACCTCCACCAATGCCATCTATATCTATGTTTATATCATGTAAACATCCTAATATGTCAAGTCTATATCCTCATATTATTTTTACCAAGTACATTATCCATTTAACGTACTTTTCAAAATGTTATATCAAAACAAGCATTAAACGTTAACGTTTATATCAAAACCCTAATTATATGTAATGCATCCATATAAAATGAATGTGCAAGCCCCTAAAGCATGTGTATAAGTATCAATAAACAACATTTGAATATCTTTTCCCTCCTAAATCAAGTTATAACTTTCTAAAGCATAATGTATAAGCTAATCATGCCTAAAAACCTAATTAGGTCAATTAAGCTCCTAAACCATGTTTAAACTTTACCACCACTTTAGCACAAGGTACAAGTACTTAATGCATGACTTCTAAACCCTAAATCTAAACCCTAATTCATCTTAAAACTCTAATCTAAAACCTTAAACGAAACCCTAAAACCTTAATTTTACTTTAAACCTAAAACTAAACCCTAATCCTCAATCCTAACACTAATCCTAATACTAAACCTTAATACTAAACCCTAAACTATCACTAATCCTAACCCTAATCCACGTTTTAAAACCATAAACCCTAAGCCGAACCAAAACCAAACCTGTGACCCATTTTCACTGACCCATTTTTAAACCAAGCAAGCTACCTAGCACCATCATGAATTCACCACCATGTCACCAAACAGCTTACACGCACCTCTATCACAACCCTTGGCCACCAAGAAAGCCTTGTCACCTCCTTATCCCTTTTCTTTGCCGCGGCTAAACCACACACCCCCACCTCTCTTAGCTATAAGTCTAGCCCACCATACTCATCAGCTAGCCTTCCTAAGTTATCACCCTACACCCTTGGTCCTTACTCTAAGCATAAACCTTAGCCACCAAGGTATTCGCATGCTATAAATAGGCCAAGACCCTCATTCACTTCAATCACACCTCAAACACTTATCTCTCTCTCAAATGGAGTTCTAACTCAGCCAAGGAAGGTCAAGTGAAGTCCCTAAGCTTCTTAACTCAGACCAAGAAGGATCAAGTGAAGTCCTTAAGCTCAGAATAGAAGCCAAGAATCAAGACAAAGGGACCACTTTGAAAGCGTACTGAGCGTAGAACCCCAAACCCCATTTCGACCCATTTAGCTCAAGTAAGCTCAAAATCTGTTTCAATAAGCTTATAATCTATATTAGAATGTTCATAATACTCTTAAGATCATATATAAACTCTTGTTTGAAGCTTTGAATCCTCAAACCCATGTGTTTTTTATTAAAACCCTAAAAATGACCCGTTTTGATTTTCTAGCTAACGAATCATTTTTCTAACCTTTTTTACGTTAGAACATCTTATTTTATCTTATTCTAATAAGCTATAACCTGAAACTATCATTTGGAATCCAAAAATAAAGCTTAGCATGCTTTTTTGGACTTGATTTGCAAATATTTTCATGCATAGGGGTATATATCATAACTTTCTGAAATTTATAACTAGAGGGGCTGAAAATGTCATTATTCCAAAGTTTATAACTAATAAGTGACCTATTTTTCATGTTCTAAAAGTAAAAGTTTTATAATTATCTATACACTTTATAAATAAAGGACAAAACTAGTAAAATATTATAAATCGAGGGTATATATTGCCATTTTTGCAAACTTAAAAATATAAAATTTATAATTTTTATATAAATTATAAAAATATTATAAGACTCAATTTTATTAAAACCCGACACATTTATCGTTATTGATCATCGATCGACGCATTATAAAATAATTACGTTATATATTTAACGTAATTTATCATCGACTAACTTTGAAGAACTAAATTATCGGATCACAGTACTAGGGAGCTTCATTTTGAGGCGATTCATTGGGAATATGTGTTGACGAGTTTTGCTGGATTTACAATTTAAAGTTTCCATGGCCCTCAAAACGTTTACATACATGACCTCTGAATTATGACGGCCCGAATAGTGATACAATACTCCATAAATTAATTAATCCAAGTAATATCGTTCAAAGTTTTATGAATTTTGAAACATAAACCATCACACTAAGAACTTGACATATACCCCAGGTTGCATGACGTAGGTGTTTACTTTCACTGATATACTATTGCCTATCAATTTAGATTTTCCAGTTAAGGTGAGTTCATAGCCTCACATTTTAAATCTTCTAAATGTTTCATAAACCCTCGAGGGGGATACATGCTATAAACATAAATACGAGTAATTTTTCAAATGTATCTAGTCCTGAAATATTATTGCCTAAGTCCATACTTTTGTCCATTAAACCCCACTAATCATGAACCGTTTAATTACTTTCAGAGTAAGCGCGCATGCTATGAATATATCTATTTGGACTGAGCTTCCCGTTGGTGTACTTATACTTTCTGTTAACCAAACGCACTTCATTTGAAACACTATACGGGTGTTTGGCAAAGGCACCCGTTAGGGCAACTTATTGTGATTATTGATTATCTCAAGGTCTTGGTGCATGAGCTCAGGACAATAATACTGTTTTCTTTAATAACTGTACTCATTAAAATTATTACACATAATGTGTAAACAACGCAACCCACATTAGAACTTGTATTCAAACTGTTTATTATAAACCTATGAATATCACTCAACCTTTGTGTTGACCTTTTTAGCATGTTTATCTCAGGTAACTGAGCACCTTATGGCAAGGAGTGGCACGGACTTAAAGATGGCTAAACTGTTATCATAACTTTAATGTTTTCATGTAGATATTTAGGACCTATATTTGTAAAAACACTGATGAAATAATGAATGATATTTTATCTTTTAAAAATGTCTCTTTTGAGTCATTTTCTATGATTATGACTGTTGTACTATGAAATAATACCCAGATTAGCTTTCGCTACTATATGTAAAAAATAGGGGTGTTATAGATTAGTCTAATTCAAAAGAATCACACCTAACTACAGTGAAAAGAATCCTCAGGTACCTGAAAGGTACTCCAACCCTTGGTCTATATTATCCAAAATGTTTAGGCTTTGATCTCAAAGGATACTCAGACTCAGACTATGATGGTTGTAATATGGATCAAAAAAGCATCTTAGGTTCCTGCCAAATACTTGGTGGAAAATTGATTTGTTGAAGTACTAAGAAACATCAGTCAGTGGTTATGTCCTCAGCTGAGGCTGAATATGTTGTTACGGCTAGGTGTTGTGCAAGTATTTTATGGATGAAAAGTCAACTCAGTGACTATGACATTCATTATAAGATGGTACCCATCTTTTGTGACAACACCAGTGCCATTGCTATATCCAACAACCCAGTCCTTCACTCAAGAACCAAGCATATTGATATAAGATATCACTTCATCAGGGATCACATCCTTAAAGGAGACATAGAATTACACTTCATCCCCGCTGAGTATCAGCTAAATGATATCTTTACCAAACCCCTGGATGAACCTACTTTCATAAGGCTAAAAGCAGAGTTAGGCATGTTGAACATTGATTGACCAATCTCCTTGATCAAAAGTGTTCAGTGTGGTGTTGGTCCTACTCCGAACACACTATATATAATATAATATATAAGTATATAAGGATTAGACAATTATAGTATAGTAAGTATTTTCTGTCGGATTTAAGAAACAAACTTTTATCCAAAGTTATCTCAAAAACCTCCCGGGTCGTTTTCCCTCGACGAAGTGCGAATTGAGAACCGGTTAAGTCTGTGATCGCGCATTTTGAATGGTTTTAAAGATTTTTGATTTGATTATCTACTTCTACAATTAAAAGAACATAAATCATATAAAGAAAAATTAACGACTAAGCAATTTAAACAAGTAAGCACTAAACATTAACGAGAATTAAAGAAACGCGACAATTAAAACCTAAATTATCTAAAATTAAACCTAAGATGATTATTTTAAACTTTTCCTAATCCTAATTACTACTAACTAATAATAAAAAAGCCTAAGGAATTCTAAAACAGGCAACTTAAAGCTTAGAATATAATATGGGGGGGGGGGGGGGGGGAAACAAAGAAACAGAACAGGAACGAAATCCCGTTCTTTAAAAAATGAATTGGGTCGAGGGGGGGGGGGGAGGGGAGGGGGGGGGGGAGGGGTGGGGTGGGGAGGGGGGGGGGTTTAACCCTAACGAAAGTAAATTTAAATCCTAGCCTAAAATATAAAAAAGAAAATATTATAAAAAAGATTTTATTTTTTTGATTAATTTTCTATTTTTTATGATTTTTTTTAAAAGTTTTAATAAAAATAATGATTAAAATTACTAAACGTTTGAATTAAAATATCTAAGAAAATTACTAAAATAAGCTTTTGATAAACAGAAATGCAGGAAAACTGAAAAAATCTAAAATGCTAAAACTCAATAAGAGCCAGAAAAAGCAAAAAGCACACGAAGTGCTTTTTATAATAAAAGAGTTTCAAAAAGATGTTTAAAAAGATTGATTATGCACCTTAGTGACAGAAAAGTCCCAAGGGCAACGATGGTTAGTGAGGTGTGTGTGTTGAGGCGTTTATAAAGGTTGAAAAGGGTAGAGGTCCAGGGTTCGAGCCTTGCTCACCCTGGATTTCCCCTTTTCCCTTTTTTAACTTTTTGCAAAAACTTTGAAAAGCAAAGTTGTAAAAACAGCTTATAAGGAACATTTTTTATAAAAGAAACTTTTTGTGAAAACTTATGAATAAGCTAGAAATAGCTTAAAAACTTTGATAAAAACTAAAAGCTTATTTTACTTTTTACTAACTAGGAAGACAAATGTACGCAAAATTTAAGCTTAAGCCTAAGTAAAATAGCTCTATTACCCTAAAAGCATACTAAAAAGCAACATAAATGCAACATAAGTAAAAAAAACAAGCTATAAGCTGAAAATCCCAAATAAGCACTAAGCACCTATTTACTTAGAACAGACAATTAGGGCAACTTTGAGCTTAAATTCGAATAAGCAAACAGATCCTTATGGTAATAAGACTTGTTCCTCTAAAAAGCTTGACTC
Organism: Tanacetum coccineum; assembly: GCA_026074375.1. Classification (NCBI taxonomy): domain Eukaryota; kingdom Viridiplantae; phylum Streptophyta; class Magnoliopsida; order Asterales; family Asteraceae; genus Tanacetum; species Tanacetum coccineum. The sequence continues at coordinate 42,343 of BQNB010014506.1, forward strand.
ACATACTACTAAAAACAGCTTTTGAAAAACAGTTTGAAAGTCAAATGCTTAAAGAAAAAGCTGCTTGAAAACTGCTTATTTGACTCAGAAGGTACTGAGTTTTTTATGGTTTTCAAAAGACGAATTGCTGATTTTAAGCTTAAAAACAGATGGGCAAATAAGCTAATTTTTATAAAACAAGCTAAAACAAATCTAAACTTACCTAAGAACTACTTGAGAAATAAGTTTCAAAAGCTAATAACTATTCTAACTAACTAAATTTTAAGCTTAAAAATGGCCTTAAGGGCTTATACTATCTGATGCAGATTACAAACTTAAAGTCAAAACTTAAAACCGAAAAATGCAGGCTAAAATATTTAGTTCTATACTATTTTAAACACAAAAACAAGAACTAAATGAGCAATGAAAACAGCTAAAACTAATTTGAGCTTAAAATTCATAAGAAACTGAATTTATGCTGTCAGTTACTTAACTACAACTCACTAACATGATTGAAAACTGATTTAATCCTACAAACACCTTAAATCCTTACTTATAAACCTTAAAATGAGATTAAAACTCAGCCTAAAGAACTGAAGAACACTTGACAGCACTAACTAATGTCAGTGATGCCTTGTCCCAAACACCCCTTTAGAAAGATTAATTTCATTTTTGGCTTATGAGATTAAGATTTAAAGCTTAAACCTAGAATACCAGATAATAGACAGCTTATAAAAGACCTATTGAGCACTTTTAAACAATTGATAAGATGTCACTTAGTACTAACCTATTAACTAAACAATCATTAAACAACCATAACTAAACAATTTATAAAAATAACTTGCAGAATGAAATTTAATCTAACCTATGAACTAAACAATCATTAAACAACCATAATAAGTAACATTAAGTAAAAATTTAACAACAATAAGTAGAAGATAAGCAGATTAAGCTACTTTGCAAAGATTAACTAGAAAATAACATGACAGCAAAGTAAATTGACAAAAAAAAGGGATGAATACCTCTACCTCAGCTAAACAGAGGTGTATGCTCAAATGAGCTTAAATCAACAAGCTCCAGCTTGTTTAGAACAAGCTGGTGGGGTCCAATAAGCCCTTCCCAAACTGGCTTATCATCCATTTATAAGCTGAGGTACAACCGTTAGGGGAGAAAATGAGTATCAAATAGCTTAGTTAAGCTTTGAGAGCTTAACTAAGTGACAAGCTAGCTTAAGAGTAACAGCGAGAGCTTATTAAGAGCTTAAGATATTATTTAGAAAAATTTATAAAAGTAAAAATACAATTTTAAAGTAAAAATACAATTTCATTAATAAGAAAAGGATTACAATGCTTTTAATGAAAGATTACATTAAGAAAAGATGAATAAGAATGAAAAAGCTAATCTAACACTACTCTAAACTACCAGGACCCTACTCCGTAGAATCTAGATAACCCTCATAGTGTGAAAAGCTTCTATTTTTTTTTAAAAAATAACCATAAGAGAATCTTCTAGGCCTCGCCATACGCTCCCCTTGGCCTTTGATCTCATTGCTCAACCCTGTTAAATCTTCTAAATCATTGGGATTATCAATCTTAATAACCATTGGATTGGAATGTTGCACACGGATTGCCAAGCTGGCAATCCCACATCTTTGGAGGGTTTGTGCTTCTTTAACATTGTTTTTAGTGTAATTTCTTTCGAATCATTATGTTTCTTTGATAACCCGTGTGGCATTCTTTGTGAGAGCTAGCCAATCATAAAGCTTTAGGTGACGTTTTTGATTGATGAGATGTCACTTAGTACTAAGGATCTTAGTGCCACGCTGGATTGAGGGGAATTGGGTTTTAACCCTTTTGATTTATCTGTGAGGTGAATTTGGGACGAAGGGTGTACTGTAACACCCATTCGCGCCCTTTTTTTAGCCGTTGTTTGACTTGGGAAAAACGGGAGTTGACTTGGGCTCGGGTTTATATTAAAAGGGATTGGGCCGGTGTTTGTTTTGGCTCGGTTAAGGGTTATGGTTTTTTTTGGTTTATAAATAACTTAACGACCGTTAGTCTTTTATATTAAAAAGACTAACGGTGTTATTCATTTAGGGTTTTTACAATTGAAAGGATTTAACAATAGGGGTTGTTTTGGAGTTTTAAGGATTCTTTTGACTATTGTGATTTGACCATTGTTGACGAGAGTTGACTTTTGTTGACCATAGCTTGATAATTCCCGGCTCTTGTGCACTCTTTCCATTCTCGTGTTTGGTTTTTGTTCGGTTTTATCTTTATGTTGTCCATTTCTTTACAATCCGTACCTGCACATATACAAACACAAAAACAAGCATATATTTGCCATTTTTATTATGTTTTTGGTCTTTTGGGCCCATTTTATAAGGTAAAAGGTATGTGTAAAATAACACATACCAAATTCCCCCATACTAAAGTATTACTGTGTCCTCACGCAATGTAATAAATACACGGTTTAAACTACAAATTTCCAATCCCCCTAAACTAATCACCTCGAAAAGTAGCTAAGTGCTTATCTAAAAAGGAATAAGAAATCAATAGATATGAAACAGCCCTATTTTCCTTTTTAACATTTTTTCATTACTTTCCATACTTCAACACTTCTTATCATTGTGTTTTCATTATTCTCGATAATACTTAGGATCATGGAACAAGCAAAATAAATTCATCGTCCCCAACTTTCACTTTTCCATACTAAGCTTAAAAACAAGATCATTGTCAAATACAAGTCATGAAACTAACACTACTTCCAAAATACTAACTGTGAACTTACTTTTTTCTCACCCGCAAATCCTAATTTTGTATCTCAAGATTTTACTTAAGTCATATACCCGAAGGCTCTTTAAGACTTGTTTCGATACTTTATTAATCCAAAAATAAAGCGGGACGGTTGAAAATAAAGTTTAGCTTCCACCCTTATCCTTGAAAAACCGATGAAGTGAACGAAATTTTGGCTTTTGTTGCTTTTGCCTTAATTCATGTCATATACCCTAAGGCTCTTTAAGACATAAATCAAGAATAATATCTACACCATTATAGGTTAAAAAAAAAAAAACTTATTAGAAGATATTAAAAATAAAAAATAAAAATAGAATATAATATAAAAAAAAAAATAATTATATAATTATATAAATTATTAAAAATATGTAAAATAAAAATAAATAAAAAGAAATATAAGACATTAAAAAAAAATATATAATATCAAAGTAAAAATAAATAAATGTAAAACAAAATAAAACACACTACATAGTCACCTTTAAGGTTCAAATAAAAACTAAAAGCACTAATAATCACTAATTTTAATAGAGTAACCAAATACCAAAGGCTCTTTAAAAGTAGCAAATAATTTCATTCATAATTATATTACTTTTGCATATAACCCTTCGGCTCTTTAAGGAAAAAACTAATATAATGAATAACTCTACCAAACATATAACCCTAAATGCTCTTTAAGATATAAGTCAAAGCAATAAACCTGAAATGCATATAAAAATCCAAAATTCGCATCAACCGACTTCCAAATCAAAAGGAAGTTACTAAATAATTAAATAAACCAAATCAAACTTATTATTAAACATTTAAGCATATAAGTGAAAACAACTGAAAATAGGGAGAAAAAGGAAGCAACAATATAATACTTATAGCTTGAAAGAAAACCAACTATTCACTTTTAATATCATACTTATAATTAACAAAGTGGGGGGAGGGGGTGGGGGGTGGGGGTGGTGGGGGGGGTGGGTTGGTTGGTGTTGGGGGGTGGTGGGGTTGGTATGGATAGGTGGATTGGGGAAGTGATGAATTTTGCAGGACTAAGCTATCGTCGAGTCTCTTTCCTAAAAAGATAAATTAAATTCAAAGCGGCTCCTTACCAGGAATGAAAATGATATTGTTATATTTAATTAAGGTCATCAAGATTATAATCGGGTATAGTTTGGTTCGTTCAAGCTCATAAGTACTTAATTTGGCTTTTTTCCACCATTATGCTTTTTCATCGTATATGCATAAATGTTTAATAATTAAGTTGGGTGTTTAGTTGGTATTGAATTTTTAAGTAACTATAAATTTGCATTGTCTTTCATGACTATCATTCTCATTCTTCGCATTTAAAATCTTAGAAAGAGCCACGCTAATTCTTATCCAAGCAATTATAGATCGGCACTTTAACAAGTCACAAGACAGGAAACAATCACACTCTAATAAAATCGAGACGGCATAAAGTGATAAGCAACATAAGACTAGCAACAAACTCGTGATTTAATATTTTAAGGAAAAAGGATAAGGTATAAAACCGTCGATCAAATTCATTTCTTGTTCTCACCATTATTTATGTCACAACACTATTTATCACTTTATTCCTAACATATATCACTTTTTTTCACTTAGCATGCACAAAAAATTTTAAATTTTGCCTATTTTCACATAAATCACATATTTTTTGTGGAAAAATGGGTTACGTGAGAACAACGGCTGTAGGTGTAATCAAATCAATAGATCCCCCCATACTAAAACTACACATTGGTCCTCATGTAGATTCCCCCATACTAATTTGAATGCATAATCTTGATATAAAGGGGTCTCTACGCAAATCTAAAGTCATTTATTAAGTATGCTAAAGATAAACATTAGTCGATAAGATTTAGGATATCGGATTCCCAAAATGAAGCTGAGGAAATGAAGCTCGGATGTATGATCGGACAAAACCATGAGCACGAGAACCTTCAAAATCCAGGCAATCCTGGACAAATCACAAACAAAATACGAAACACGAGAAAAGAGAAGAGGCGAGCCCCCTTACATTAATGTTAGAAATAAGTAATAAGATAGAACACTTGTTTATTGTTTAACTGAGTCAAGAGCTTGACTCGACCCGAATTAAGTTTCCATGGGGGAGCCAAATCTCAATCGGCTTTTATTAATGTTTGGATAACATAAAGCACACATGAAATTTCCATCCCTATAAGATTGCCACTGGCTCTAAGTGAGATGACGGGTCAAATATGGTGTCTTTACTCCTGTGAGAGAAGTAAAGGAGATCCACAGGGTAGAGAGATACAGACGAAAGGATTGGAAAGACACCATCGAAGTGACTCGTCCCATCATTAACATTTTGAGAAACATAATCTCACCTCCCCCTGGGACAAATCATCTACAACATTAAGCTCATCCCAAATTAAACACGGTGCAACTTTCAACCATTCGTGAATTACCAACGCAATAATACATATTAGAGGAGAACGAAGTTCATATATAGGCACATTCCAATACAAGCAAAAGAAAGTCACCCTTCCGAGTCATAGTCAACTTTCAACACCTGGAGGAGTAGAATACCCACTGAATCAAGAAACTATGATTTGATCTCCTCCATCAAAGAGACACTATCCACAACGGGGATAGGAATTGAGATGAAGACACGAAAGCAAGAAATATCCAGAGTGCAATGGAGACAGAATAACATAACTGCAATACTCTCAATAAGAAGAAATACACCCTCCGTGATCAACTCAGAATAATCAATTTCAGGTGCCAAGGTTTGGAAGGTTGAGATTTAACGCCAACTCATCAAAAAAAGAATCGATCTTATGAAAAGAATCAATCGAAGTATCTCGATTAAGCAAAGATTCAATAAGATCGGATTTAGCATTAAAGCAATCATTCATTCCTATTGAATTGATTTCATCTAATACCTCATTAGAAATTGAATTTTCCTTACTAGAAATGATTTTTTCATCAAAATCAAAAAGAGGATTGCAATAAATTTTAAATTCTTCCATTGGAACGTCCTCCTCGGAAAATGACTCGTCATCACTAGAGGAAAAATCATCATTTGAATCAAAGAGAGGATTAGAGAAAGTTGAGAATTGAGTTTCGGAGAATCATCACAAAGAGGCAATTCACACTCATCGTCGAAAATGTCCTTGGACTCACTTTGGATTGGAACGAGGTTCTCAACACTATACTTCATTAATTCAACCGATTATGTTTCCAGAATATGTTTAAGATCTCGAACCCCCATACTTAGAGAGTACTCAGGTTCTTCAGTTGGTAAGTCGTGTATGATTGCATTAACCGGAGAAATTTGAGGTGTTTTATTCAAAGTAATAGTGCTCTCCTTGTGAATAACTTTAAAATTCTTCAAACACTTCCTAATACAAGTTCTACGTTTAGTCGCCTGCTCTACGATATTCTTAACTTCCTGCTTTTCCGGGGGGGGGGGGGGGGTGTTTTTTTGTCTTATCAAAATGTTGAGAATTCAAATTAATCAAGAGAAGTTTAGATTAAGAGCACTTTCAATTAAATCATCAACATTATTATGTATACAATAAAGCTCTTTTTGTCGACAAACTTCAAGCAAATCTAGCATCGTATCTTCATATTTTGCTTTCTCTTCACAAACGTTCATACACATGTGGTTCTTCAATTAGTTACGAAAGACGGAATGAGGTGAGGGAACTTGCTTTCGTGTGCTTGCTTGCAATTTGGGCAAGTAATTCTTGCTCTCTTTGAGCTGCAAGTAAAACCTCCTGCTTACGTAACTCTTGATTCATTCTTTCCGTAAAATCTTCCATCATTTTATAAAGCTCGTTCTTTGTTTCACTATCAAAGAAAGAAATGACTTCTGGAATTTCTTGAGGATGATGATTGTCAAACTGCTGCGGTTGAAATTGCTCAAAAACCGAAGAATTATCAAATTTTTGTTCATTGTTGAACTGAAAAGTTTCACGTGACGCCCACAGTTTCAAAAGGAAATTGTTTATGAGCTGACTCGGAGAATAATGTAGAGAGTTTAGGTAAACCAAAGTCCTGATTGTAACAGGGATCCTGATCAAAGACGGGTGGGTCCATGTTTTGGACAATCGTAACCGGATGAGAGTTCCCCTACAAAATCACACGAGTATGTTCTCGTATTGGTATTGTGAAGTGTTAAAGAAGTTTGGTGGTTTTCATCATAAGAATAAGGATTTGGTCATAGACAAAAAATTTCCGATCCTACACTGCACGGCTCGACTGTTCCCCCATAAAACGAACCTCCACAATACGAGAAACCAAAATGGTTATACGAAGACATGTCAAAAAGTAAACTGATAAGATGAGAACAGAAGATAAGAATTAAATGTAATAAGAAAAAGAAGAATAATTAAAGATTTTAAAAATAAATATAGAGAAAAGACAATTACAATAAAGAAATAAAATATTTTTGGTAACCAAAAATCAAACGAGCCCAGTATCTCTTAAAAATACGTACAAGAAAGTGGGAGGAGTTTAAGAGCGAGACGCATTAGAAATCACCCTTCTCCTTTTGGTGAAGCTTGATCAAACCCGCCTTAAACTTCCCATATTCACGGTAATCTAAAGGTGACCGTAACAATGATTAACAAATGGTTATTTTTAATATTAAAATAAAAGAAAATAGAAGTGTAAAATATTTTTGTATTTTTTTTAATTTAAAAATATTCACAAACGGAAAATAACTTCACGAGGAAGGTTCTTCAAAACACTAATCTTCGAACGAAACGCGAAATTCGTTACACACTTCCCCGGCAACGGCGCCAAAAATTTGATCCATCTCCGAACACCTGTAAAAAAATATGAATATAATAGTATAAAAGGATTAACAAATTATAGTATAGTAAGTATTTTCAGACGGATTTAAGAAACAAACTTTTAACCAAAGTTATCTCAAAAACTCCCGGGTCGTTTTCCCTAGACGAATTGCGAATTGAGAATCGGTTAAGTCCGTGATCGCGCGTTTTGAATGGTTTTAAAGATTTTTGATTTGATTATATACTTCTACAATTAAAAGAACATAAATCATATAAAGAAAAATTAACCACTAAGCAATTTAAACAAGTAAGCACTAAACATTAACGAATAAAGGACACGCACAGACAATTAAAACCTAAATTATCTAAAATTAAACCTAAGATGATTATTTTAAACTTTTCCTAATCCTAATTTACTAACTAATAATAAACAGCTTATAAGGAACATTTTTTATAAAAGAAACTTTTTGTGAAAACTTATGAATAAGCTAGAAAACAGCTAAAACTTTGACAGAAAACAAAAAAAACTTATTTACTTTTTACTAACTAAGGAAACAAATTAAGCAAAAATTAAGCTTAAGCCTAAGTAAAATAAGCTACTATTACCCTAAAGCTTACCTAATAATCAAATATAAGCTAGAAATAAGTAAAAAAAACAAGCTATAAGCTGAAAATCCCAATATAAGCATTAAAGCACCATTACGTAAACACACAATTTGGGGCAACTTTGATCATAAATTCGAATAAGCAAACATATCTTATGGTTAATAAACTTGGTTTCCCTAAAAAGCTGACATCACATACTACTACAAAACAGCTATGAAACAGTTTGAAAATCAAATGCTTAATGAAAAAGCTGCTTGAAAACTGGTTATTTGACTCAGAAGGTACTGAGTTTTTTATGGTTTTCAAAAGACAAATTGCTGATTTTAAGCTTAAAAACAGATAGACAAATAAGCTAATTTTTATAAAACAAGCTAAAACAAATCTAAACTTACCTAAGAACTACTTGAGCAATAAGTTTAAAAAGCTAAAAACTATTCTAACTAACTGAATTTTAAGCTTAAAAATGGCCTTAAGGGCTTACACTAACTGATGCAGATTACAAACTTAAAGTCAAAACTTAAAACTGAAAAATGCAGGCTAAAATCCTTAGTTCTATACTACTTTAAACACAAACAAGAACAAAATGAGCAATTAAAACAGCTAAAACTAATTTGAGCTTAAAATTCATAAGAAACTGAATTTATGCTGTCAGAACTTAACTACAACTTACTAACATGATTGAAAACTGATTTTAATCCTACAAACACCTTAAATCCTTACTTATAAACTTTAAAATGAGATTAAAACTCAGCCTAAAGAACTGAAGAACACTGACAACACTAACTAATGTCAGTGCTGCCTTGTCCCAAACACCCTTTTAGAAGATTAATTTCATATTGCTATGAGATAAGAATTAAAAAGCTAAACCTAGAATACCATATAATAGACAACTTATAAAAGACCTATTGAACACTTTTAAACAACTGAATAAGCAAAAACAATAAGCTAATCAACTATGCTATTATTTATAAGATTTTATAACTGATTTATAAAAATAACTTGCAGAATGAAATTTAATCTAACCTATGAACTAAACAATCATTAAACAACCATAATAAGTAACATTAAGTAAAAATTTAACAACAATAAGCAGAAGATAAGCAGATTAAGCTACTTTGCAAAGATTAACTAGAAAATAACATGACATCAAAGTAAATTGAAAAAAGAAAGAAAATGGATGAATACCTCTACCTCAACTAAACAGAGGTGAATGTTCAAATAAGCTTAAATCAACAAGCTCTAGCTTGTTTAGAACAAGCTGGTGGGGTCCAATAAGCCCTTCCCAAACTGGCTTATCATCCATTTATAAGCTGAGGTACATTTAGGGGAGAAAATGAGTATCAAATAGCTTAGTTAAAAGCTTTGAGAGCTTACTAAGTGGACAAGCAGCTTAAGAGTAACATGAGAGCTTATTAAGAGCTTAAGATATTATTTAGCAAAATTCATAAAAGTAAAAACACAATTTTAAAGTAAAAATGCAATTTCATTAATAAGAAAAGGATTACAATGCTTTTAAAGGAAGATTACATTAAGAAAAGATGAATAAGCTAGAAATAAGCTAATCTACACTACTCTAAACTACCCTACTCCTAGATCTTGTGGTCAATACTGGTCAAAGGGTGGTCAAACCAGTATGGGATAATGCTAAAAGGGTAAATCACCAAAAAATTTCAAATAAATTGAAATACCCTCAAACAAGAAGGACTTTTGTCCCAAAAGGAGTACTAACCAAAACAGGTTTGATTAATCCTGTTAGACCAAATGGGAAAAGAGCAGTACACACTGTTAGTACTGCTAGGCCTGTTGGTACTGCTAGGCCATTTGCCCCAAAAATAGCACAAACTGGTAGTGCTATTAGACCAATTTACCCAAGAATGGACAATGTAAGACCAAGAGCCTCATATTCACCAATCAAGAGGTCTTACTACACAAAACTAGCTTTTAGACCTAAAAACTTAAAACAAGACGTTAAAACTTCTAGGGTTAAAAATATGACTACTGCTGGGACAAGAGCAATAGTTAATACTAGTAATGCTCTTAAGAAGTCAAGGTGGGTTTGGAAGCCTAAGGGAAATTACATGGATCATGTGTCCAAAGAAAGTGGATCTTTCATGCTCAAGAAGTTTGAGTATGCTGACCCAAAAGGGATTTCCAAGTCAGTAGTGGCTTGGGTCCCTAAGAGATACTGATTTCTCTTACTTTTTGTGCAGGGCAATCCAGAGATCTGTTTACAGGATCATGCAGTGGTGGATAGTGCTTGCTCTAGCCATATGACTGGCAACAAAGCTTATCTTTTGGACTATGAAGATTACAATGGAGGCTTTGTGGCTTTTGGAAGTAATCCCAAAAGAGGTAAAATAACGGGTAAAGGTAAAATCAGAACTGCTAATTTAGACTTTGATGATGTCTATTTTGTAGATGAACTTAAGTTTAACCTTTTCTCTGTCTCACAAATGTGTGACAAGAAAAACAAATACGTGTCTTTTTAATGAGATGAATGCATTATCCTGTTCCTAGCTTTAAGCTTCTTAATGAAAGTAAAGTTGTACTTTGAGCTCTAGAAAGGATGATGTGTAACAGCTTGGTTTAAAGAACATTGTTCCCTCTGGAGGTATAAACTTGTTTTATGCAAAGGCAAAGCAGTTGAGTCTAAATTATGGCACAGAGTTACGGTCATGTGAATTTCAAAAATTTAATACAAAATTGTTAAAGGTCACCTAGTTAGTGGCTTAACCTTCAAAAGTTTTTTGTGAATGGACCACACTTGTGTTGCGGCAAGAAGGGCAGCAACATAAAGCGCTCTGTAGCCAAGTTAGATATATGAAATCATCAGGAAAGCCCTAGAATTACTTATTTTGACGTATGTGGGACCTCGTCATAGTATAGAAAAGATTAAGCAAGAAAAGGTATTGTTTGCGTTATTTGTTGACTGATGATTTCAGCAGATTTAGTTGGGTTGTTTTCTTAGCTATCCAAGGATGAAACATCTAAAATCTTTGTAAAATTTATCTTAGGCTTAGATAACAAAATGAATCTGAATGTAAAATCATTAGATGTAGATAATGGGGACAGAGTTTAGAACATGCCTAAGAATGATTCCGTGCTAAGAAAGGAATAAAAAGGGAGTTTAGTATGGCTAGAACTCCATAGCAGAATGGTGTTGCAGAAAGGAAAAATAGGACCCTAATTGAGGCTGCTAAAACTATGTTAGCAGACTTACTTTTACCTATCCCATTTTGGGCAAAGGTAGTAAATATTGCCTGCTATGTACTGAATTAGGCGGGGATTAGTGAACTAACAACCTAAAAATAAGACACTTATGTACTATTAATAGTAAATCCCCCTAGTATTTGTTTTTGGACCTTTTGGGGTTGCTCTTGACATTTTCTAAAACCTTAGATTCCTTGGGCAAATTTGATGGGAAATCTGATGAAGGTTATTTGCTTGGATACTCTACCAGTAGTAAAGCCTTTAGAGTATACAACAAAAGGACCAAAATGGTAAAAGAGAATATGCACATTGATTTTCTTGAAGATCAACCAAATGTGATAGGAACTGGTCCTAATTGGATGTTTGATCTTGGTTTTCTAACCAATTCAATGAACTATATTCCTATTAGTGTAGAAAATCAGGTTAATGTGGATGCAGGTTGATGTGAGTTTTATATACGCTATAAAATATACTAATAATATTTCCAAAAGAGCAATTAAGAACTTTCTTAAAGTCTCCTTTAAGAAAATCTCACTCTAAAAGATATATATAATATATAATACGTATATTTAACCGGGAAGAATGATCACCCGGGTCGTTTCCACAACAACTTATGAAATTGAAACCTTGCTTTAGCTTGGATTATGATTTGAATGAGAGAAAAGATATTTTTGAGTATCTATAACTACTAAATAAAATCAACAATTAAAATAAACAATTAAAAGCAATTAAACACTTAAACAATTAACGGGAAACAAATAAAACGCGACAATTAAGCAAATTCACTAAAATTAACTTCTAAAAATGCAAACTAATTTTCTAAACCTGAAATAGGACAAAGGGAACACCTACTATTTGCAAGTCGTCACTAGATAGTAAAGAATAGTATAGAATATTTTGATGATTACCAACGTAGAGATGTGACTCGCGATACATCGTAGAGTCACACAAGGATGGCTCAAAGGAGAGCCTTCGTGTTTGTATGGCTTTTTTGAGAGAGTTGTATCGTAAAGGAAAGAAGTTGAAACGGATGACTCTTCTGTTAATCTTATTAAAGACATGAGGATAATGATAGTCGTCCTTCATCATTTTCCGTAAGGAATAAAACAGGGAATGACTAGAGAGAATAGTGAAGGAGAGTGTTTGTGTGACGTGAACTGAAAGTCGGTTAGGGAAGAAGAATTTATGTGTTAGTGTAAGTATACAAGACTTCTGAGTAGTGAGATTCAGATCGCTATGGTAATTCAGTGTAGAATCTATAAATGTGGAAGGGTGTCAAGTTGTGTTTTTATAGATCTACGTTTGGTGTCGCTTGAAAATATTTGAAATCCTTTGTTTGCATTTCGTAGATGAGATGTATTACTATGTAAGGCGGCAGAGATAAGAAAGTTGTGAAGAAGAAAAGTAAAAGAGTATGAATGTGTGCTCAAATAAGCTCGAGGGCGCTTGTTGAAAATCTGTATTGTAGGTTAGGGTGTGAGTGTGAGAATGATGGATAGTTGCTTTAGAAAGCGTGTTAAGTGTTGGTTAGAGTTGAAGAGATTCTGTAACTATTTTGTGTTGTTTCGTACGTTGTGTCTTGATGAGTGCGCAAGGGAGGGGATCTGTGGAGTAGTGTATTGTGTCTATTTTTTATATGATTCTTTGCGATGGGTAACGCGTACCCAGTAGTGTGTAGAAATGTCTTGTAGAGACCTCCACATTGAAAGACAGATAAGGAGAAAAAGTGAGACCTTCTCGTAAGATGATGATGTTGATCGATGTGTAAGCGCGGAAAGATTGTGGAGCTAAAAATTCAGAGGGGAGTTGGTGTGATGCACGATGCTCCGATAATGTTAACGGGTAGAAGGCTCTCCTATCGAGAGACGCAGAGATGAATCGAGTAAGGAATGTGGATGGAGCACCGTGAAGAATGTCAGGGTTTGATGAATATAAGCAAACTTGACCATTTGTTTAGGGATGGAAACAATGGCTATAAAGACCATGAGCCCTTGTTGATAGTGAATCTCTTTTTGGGTTTGGATCCGCTGTGTTGATACACACTAAATGATAAGAATCTTTTTTGGAAATGCATCCATGGCTTTCGGGCCCGTGAACATCCTATAACTTTAAAAACTTTTCTTAGGCTAGACTTAGCCGGAATTAAGTCGAAGATTGTTGTTAATCATGGATTGGCTATTTAGCAAGCATGAGTTAACGTGATTGAACTGGTTGATTTGGCATGGCTTGGCTATTTAGCAAGCATGTCGTTATGTGATTATATGTACTTAATGATAAGTACTTTGTTTTGATTAATTCCGTAGTGCTTTCAATAGAGTATGTATACTCCGAGTGATTTCCGCATCAGTGCGCTCTCTTTCGATTTGCATGGCTTGACAGATAACGAGCATGCAATTATATGATTGTATACGCTTAATGATAAGCGCCTTGTTTGAATAATGTTGTAACGCTTTTGATGGAGTTATGTACACTCCAGACAAATTTTTATAATGACGCGATCTCTTTTAGCGAGACCCGTTGATCGATATGTGTTTTGATTTGATCGGTGTGATCACCGATGATTTTTGAATTGATTTTCGCTTCGAAAACTTCCAAGTGCGTCGAGGTCGTATAACCATAATGTGAGAACTTGTGAATTCATTCGAGGATGACATCTTTCATTCATCGCAAGTGAAATTAGGACGAATAAAGCGATTAAAGCGCCGGGACGTCACTTCCTAAAGGAGGGGAGAATGTGACAACTGGAAATTTTCGGAACTATAAATGACTATTTTTTTTCCTTTGACTTTTCGGGTTGACTCGACTTTTGACTTTTATTTTCAAGTGAAAATAATTATCGCATAACTGATAATTTTTCGAAACTTATTTTAAATATTTAAATCTATTATTTTTATTACTTTCTTAATCGAATTCTAGTAAAATTTCCGATTTTAGAAACCCTCGCGAGCTTTAATACTTTAATAAGTCCGTTATGTCAATCGAGAAATCACGAATGCCGTCTTCTAACCGTTAGGATTCATTTATTTTATTTTAATTACTTTTCACCTTTTATTTGTGTTAGACTTAAACCGAGTCAAAACTTGCGTTTTTATAAAAAGTGACGGGTTAAATAAAATTTTGGGCCGGGATTCATTAATATAATTTGGTTAGTATAAAAATTTAGCCCATCAAGCCCTCTCTACCCCTCCATAACGGCGGACCCAACTCCAAAAATCATTAACCTTTATATTTTTTATTTTTTTCATCGAATGATAATAAAAAACACAGAATATACACACCTGTTTACATCGACTCTTTTCTCTTGATCACTCTCCCTGTTCGACGCCATACAACACAAGGCACCACATCATCAAAAATCAATCATCTACAAAATCAAAAAACCTTCATTCCCCCATACTCTAAAAACATCCATTACTTAACCTTTCATTCCTCTAACTATAAATCACCATGCATTGTATGCAAAGGATTTTCAAGAAAAATTGAATTTTATAAAAATAATCATCTCCAATGTTATGGATTATTAAGAAGAGAAGGGCCTTGGGATTATTCTAGTGATTATTGAATATAGTTGGTTCAAGAAAAAGTTAGGGTTTTTGTGTTTGGAGGACTTGGTAGCTCGGCCAAATTCAAGAAAACATAGGGGTTTTTGTTTGATCATCTTTCGATATCTATTGTGTACTTTGGTGAGTAAATTTCTTTTAATTTTTAACTTTTGATTTATCTTATTGTATTAATGTTATGAAAAAATCAATTGTTGAGAATCCTTTTTAGTATAGGTATTATATGTTCTTGAGGTTATTCAATGAATTAGCATATTGAGGATGATGGTTAGGTTGGTTTAGGAGTGTTGAATATGTTTTTGATGCGAGAGATTGATGATTGAAGGGTGTTTTAATTAATAATTTAAACCGAAAGTCAGGTAGAGCGTATGGGGATGAAAAATTATGTTTTAATCGGACAAGTTTCGACGTAGGATTAGCGTAGGTCTTATCCATAGCTTCGCGGCGCTAATTCGCGTGACTTGTAACTCCTAAAAACGGATCCTATGCGTTAGTTTGAAGTTCGGAAAAGTTTCGGCAAAATTCTGCATACCCTGTTTTTAATCCGAATTTTAGGCCAACTTTAGAAGGTCATAACTTGGGTCATGCTGAGATAGCATTGATAGGTTTTCGAGGGCTTTATGGATAACTACGTCCGATGTACTTTCACGAACCTGGCTCATCAAATTTCAAGCATTAAGGTGATGTCAAAAGGCATTTGCCAAAACCAAGTGGCCAAAACCTTGTTTGTTGTCGGAAATTCAGTTGTAGTATTGGGTTGTGCAGACGGGTCTAAAACATCTTATTTTTCTACAAAAAATTGAAATGGAAATTTCCCATGATATGTGTGAAACTTATGGAGTTTTCATGTTTTTTTTTTTTTTTCTCATGGGGGCCATCTGCTGGTCTCACATTTGCATAGTTTATGCAGACCAAAAATGGCATTGTACATTGTATCATTCTTTGAAAATAGTTAGGATGATTAAGGAGTTTAACGCCGATTATAATGAGATGTCAATACACATAGGTATTTAGAAATAAGATATGGACAATAAGTGGAGTCATTTGGTGTTCATTAGGCAACGTTTAGCAACTAGGAAAATTGGCGAATTTCCAATAATGCAAGTTAGAAGATTTTTAAGTTATTTTGGATTCTCAACATGAAAATTTTAAACATGTAAGATTATATATATATGTGTTAATCATGTATTGTGTTATATATAAAAGTATACTCATGTTATTAAACTTAATTTCTAAAACATGGATCCTTATTAATCTAAGACGGGATTGACTTGTCGCTTCCTTCTCTTTATGTGATTTCTCGGTTGGTACCTCTATTCACGATGAGTTCATAGCCTCACATTTAATTATTTTTATGTTTTAAAAACCCGCGAGGGAGATACATGCTTGTTTTAGAAAATCGAACACAGGTGATTTTATTATGTGAACGTTGCTATGAGTGTATTGTTGTGGCCCTTCCTTCATGAACCGTCAATCACCGCTAACCGGTGAACGCTAATGCAATTATAATAGATCTATTTTGGCCTAACGACCTGTCTGGCGTGTGTTCCTTGCGAGGGCATACGGAGACATATTGTATTTAGTATTGGGAGTGCTATCACTCCAGGTTGGGCACATGGTTAAAGTTTGGTTCGTGGCTCTAGCATCATTGTGATTGTTCTATGAACTAAATATTTTGCTATGCTTGTGTTCAAAATGATTGTTTATAAACTCTATGGATTCACTCAACGTTTTCGTTGACATTTTAGCATGTTTATCTCAGGTACATACTTGCTAGCTTGGGTGGGATGGAATGCGGATATCGAAGGACGTGGACTTGGTGAACTTTGCACATATGATAAAATGTTTTCTTTTAAAGAAACTTAAACATGTTGTGGGTTATTTTGAAATGAGTTTTTATAAAGTTATTGGGACCTTGTAACTCTGATCTTTTTAATAAAAATTAAATGTCGTTTACCATGACTCGTGAGCTTATATTATGAAGTAGCATCCCAATGTTGTATTTTGCTGCGATGTAAATTTGGGGGTGTTATATAGTTGGCCAAAGTTTCATACCATGCTCTTGGTGCTTGATGCAAACCATAAAGTGCTTTGTCCACCTTGTAAACTTTGTCTGGATGGGCAGGATCTTTAAATCATGGTGGTTGAGTAACATAGACTTCTTCCTCAATGGTTCCATATAAGAAAGCACTCTTTACATCCATTTGATATACCAGAAAACCCATAAAAGAAGCATAGGCCAGAAACAATCTTATTGCCTCAATTCTTGCCACAGGAGCAAATACTTCTTCATAATCAATACCTTCTTCTTGTCTATGACCCTGTGCAACTAACATTGCTTTGTTCCTAATCATAACTCCCCTTTTATATTTCTTGTTTTTGATGACCCATTTTGTTCTAATGGTCTTCTTTCCATTAGGCAGATCCACTAGTATCCAAACCTGTTGAAGTTTGAATTGCAGAAGTTCTTCCTGCATTGCTTCTACCCAAGATGAATCAGATAGAGCTTTAAATGCTTTGTTGGTCTTTAGATCTGTGATAGGAAACAAGCATACAAACAAGTATTTAGGGTATAATGTGTTTTTAGCTTATACACATCACTGAGAAACCCTTGTTCAGAAGTAGATTTTGACATTCTTCTTGTCTGAACAGTTGACTGCACTTCACCAATCACATTGTCAATTGGATGATCTTTATGTATTCTTGTATTGGGAGTGTTGGAAACAATTATAGATTGTAATGTTCCCCAAATCAACTTCTGGTTCTTCTTCAGTGTTGTCTTCTTCATTTGGACTAGCAGTACTAACTGATGGACCAACATCATTAAGTTTAAGACTACCAGTATTAACATCAAGACTGGCAGTATTAACTTGTTGCCCAACAGCATTAACATCTTTAGAACTGCTATCATCTGCAAACCTTTCTTGTTCAACATTCTCATTATTTAGACCATCTTCAACCTGCTTTTGAGCATCATCAGCAGTTTTTGGTTCACCATTATCAACATTCTTTGTAGGTGAATCAAAGTATGAAGTATCTTTCCAAATTGGCATCACAATGCAATCTTGACTGTTTTCTTCTGATGTACCTGCAGAGTCATTAGAAACTGTACCTGCAGTAACTGGTACATAGTTCATAGATTAGGTTAGAGAGTCAATATCAAACAGCCATTTTGGACCAGTCCCTTCTATCATAGGCTTATTCTCTAAAAACCCAATATGCAAGTTTTCTTCTACCCTCTTGGTTCTAGTATTGTATACCCTAAAAGCTTTACTACTCAAAGAGTATCCAACAAAGAAACCTTCATCACTTTTGCCATCAAACTTGCCTAAACTATCCAAAGTATTAAGAATAGTAACATGACAACCAAATGGTCTCATAAAACTTAGAGCTGGTTTAAAACCTCTAAAAAGTTCATAAGGTGTCTTGTTATAAGGCTTGACTACTAAAACCCTGTTTTGTACATAACAAGCAGTAGAAACTGCTTCTTTCTGCCTAATGTGGTTTGGTAACTTAGAGTCAGCTAACATTGTTCTAGCAGCCTCAATGAGTGTCCTATTCCTCCTCTCAGCAACACCATTTTGCTGAGGAGTCCTAGCTACACTATATTCTCTCTTAATACCTTTTTCTCTACAAAAATCATCCATAACTTTGTTCTTAAACTCTGTTCCATTATCACTTCTGATTATTTTCACTTTCTTATCCACTAGGTTTTCTATTTCTTTGATAAAGCGCTTAAGGATCTCACTGTGGTTTCATCATCCTTAGTTGTTTAAATGATAACCCATGTAAATCACTAAAATCATCAGTGACTACTAAGCAATACGCCTATGCATCAACTACTCAACAAAGGTTGGACCAACAAATCCCTATGTACATAAACAAAGGCTTAGTAATAGGATTCAAAACCTTTTAGACTACAGAGAAACTTTGTGTACTTTAGTTGCGTTCCTTTAAGACAAGCAACACAGTTTTTGGTCATTATCAAAACGTTTTATAGCCAATCCTCTTACTAGATTATCCTTGACTAGTTTTATTTATGGTTATATAAAATTAATAGACCAAGTCTTCTGTGGCCAAAGCATTGATCTCATCTAATGTAGCCTTGCAACAATACAAGTCAAACTTATCATTAGGAACAAGTTCTTTATATCAAAACTGTACATATTATACCTTTCTAGAATTTAAGAAGTATCTGATTTTACATCAGGAACCTTTAAAATTATAGGAAGACAAGACAAGACCTTTCAGTACTGTGAAAAAAGACATAATTCTATTTGTCACACATCTATGAGACACTAAAAAGATTGAATTTTAACTCATTGACAAAGTATACATCTTCAAAATCAAGATTATCAGTCTTAAGAGTTCCTTTACTAGAAATTTTACCACCATATGCACCTCCTCCAAATGCAACATAACCTCCATCAAACTGCTTGAAATCAGAGAGATAAGCTATGTTACTAGTCATGTACCTTGAGCATCCACTGTCAACAAATCCTTTATCATCATGTTGTGGCTTGCCCTGCACAAAAGAATAAGGAAATTAGATTCCTTTTGGGATCCAAGCCATTACTGACTTGGATCTGCCCCATGCATCAATGTAGTTATATCTGTTCAAAGTGATTGATGCACTATTAGGTTTGATAGGTCTCCAAACCCAACATGCTGAGGGATTAACAACATTGAACATATTTTCCCTGGCAGCATTAACTAATGTTCTATTTGGCCTAACAGTATTAACTACTCTAGGCCTAATAGTATTAACAGGTGTTCTGTATGACCTAGCAGTATTAACTATTCTAGGCCTAACAGTATTAACATTATGATTAAAATGCCTGTTAGTTAATGCTGGATTCTTATAAAAGGGCCTTTGGACAGTAGATTGTGCTGATTTGTAAAAATGAGTCTTTGGTCTAGCACAATGCACTGTTGGTTTTGGGTGAGCAGTATAAACTGACTTAGCAGTACTAAGAGGTTTTAGGCCAGTTCTCAGCAAAACTCCTTCTTTGAAGTCATATTTTTGTGGGTTTCATGGTGTGAATCATCATAAAAGTCCATTATCCACCCTGTTGTAATTGTTCCCACTTACCCCCTTTTTCTTTTGATGGTAAGTATAATTTTTCTGCACATGATTAAAGCTCCCACAAATAAAACAAGCCTTGTTATACATCACAAATTCACTACCTAGTTGATTGGACTTCTGACCATTCCAATTTCTCTGATTCCCTCTAGGACTTTGTGATCTATACATTTCTGCATACCTAACTGACTTCTTAACTGGTTTTTCTATTTCAGCAGCAGTAGGAATAACAGTTTTCTTTTCAGGCTTAGTCTTAGACTTATCTTGTTCCTCATCATCTAACACCCAATCCTCAATAATTGGAGCATTATTATTCTTCCTAACTTCTTTAGGTTCTACTTCACTAAAACTCTTACTGGTGTTAGACCTACAACCTTCAACAAAGCTACTTTTGACCTGTGATACTTGTTCTTTTACCAAAGACTTATCAGAATTTTCCTTAGAATTATCTGAACTTGCTTTCACAAACAACTTTAGACTCTTACTTGATATTCTCGAGGACCGATACCTTTGAATTCAGGCTCTTTGAATTCATCAACCAGACCGAGATAAGACAGATCTAGTTTGTTAGGTCTATTATAAATTAAAGGATAAGGTTGAGGAACTAATGGCCTATATCCAAAACCCTTTTTACTCTTATCAGTTATCTGACTTCCTAAAAACAACGTGATCTATAGTCTTTTGAGGCATTAAAGCAGCAAATTTCTCAATTTTAAATTCAATAAGCATCATTTCTGCTTAACTTTTTTTCAAACTTCTGTTTTAAAGCGATATTAATTTTATATTGTTGGATTCCTACTTCTCTTTCTTAAAGGAACAACACTATTCTTCACTAAAAGAACCTCAATTCTTTTCCTAATATGTGACAAGATGAGTGCTCTGTTTGTGGTGCTCAACAGTATCTAGTCCCTCTTTTATAATTCTAGCCTTAAATGTCAGTTTTGATGTTGTTTAGCCAAAAAACCCCAAATCATCATATTATTTCCTTAAGATTTACATAGTTTTTTCAACAAGGTTTTTAGGAGGTAGGTTTTAATCGAGTGTTATACCTATAGGTTATGCGGTTGAAGAAAGGGCGGGCAAATAGAGTTGCGCTGGCGATGGTTTTGGATCCACTAGACTCTCGAGATGGTGTGTTCGTGGTTGATCTGCCCTTGTAATTGTTGGGGAATGAGGAGATCATTCTTCATAGTCCAACTCACAAACAGCGCTCAACAAAACAATGATGACCTCATGAGCCCAGAACAGGAGAGTTCCTTTGAAGTGTCATCATTGTTTCTTTGCTCTCCTGTGTTGTCTGCTCCCTGATTTCTGTAACTGACCTTCCTTGCTTCTTGGTGCTCTGCACTCCCTGGCAAAGTGTCCCAACTTATGACAGTTGTAACACTCCACCTTAGATTTATCATATCCAGCAATATCATTACCATTAATGAAGATCTTCTTGCCTGTCCTCTGATGGTACTTCTTTGCTCTCACACTTAGCAAAGAGAGCTGCCACTTCAAATCCATTGCTTCCAAATCATCTTCATGAATTTGCTCTAAGTCCTGATGTAGGACATTAGAACCATTGGATTTAACCAGTGAAAGCAATACACAGTTAATATCACTGACACTTGCGAGTGTATACTTGTGGACTGGCAGTATTACACTAGGACTAGCAGCACTAACTTGGAAAAGCAAGTGTTAGCAGTCATTGGTACTAGCTAGAGCTGGTGCATCATGAAGGCCAGTTTTGAACACCACAGATGTACCATTAGTTTCTTTACCTTTCTGTTCAACAATTTTGGAAATTGTAGTACAAATCATCTATACTCATAGTCCTCAACCTCAACCTTATTCACCAAACACTACATGATATTCCCCTCAGTGTAAGCCGTTAAAAATTTTAAGTTTAAATCTTCTTGGGCAATGATCACACCCAAGATAGCAAGCCTACTGACTATCTTCTGAAGTCTATTGAAAATAGAGTCAAGAGACTTTGTACTTGTTGCACTGAAATTCTTATATTGTTGCTTCAAGAGAGTTTTCTAAGTTTCGGGGGGGGGGGGGGGGGGGGGGGGGGGGTGGTCTTGGTACTGCATACCTCCAAACTTGTTTCAATGGCAGCAAACATAGATTTAGCATCTGGATACTGACTGAATGTTAACAGATGTTCATTTGGAAGTGCCATGAGTAATAAACCTCTAGCTTTGACATCATTCTTTTTCTTTGTCTTTTCTTCTACATTTATAGGTGTAGCCATCTTTGTAACTGTTATCCCATTCTCCTCAGTAGTTTGAGATACTGAGACCCATGAATCACCATTTTCTATCACTTCCCAGAGTGCATAGTCTTGGATCTGGAAGTACTGCTTAATCCTTATAGCCCACATCATAATTCCCCTAATTTGAGTATGGGAAACTTTGCATTAGTATCACGATTTGTAGGATTCAAGCTCATGTCTTCTAGTCAAGTTTCTCAAAGCAAAGCTCTGATACCACTTGTTGATCCCAAACCTAGATCTAGGTTGTCTAAGGTTAAATTACCTTGGATAAATCTAAAATAACTTGTTGTAGAAACTTTGTGTGTATATTAAAGTGTATGCGGAATCTACACCTTAATACTCTAGAAGTAAAATCAATGAAACAGTAATCTTGAACAACAAAGATATAACCAAACGCTCCAATATTATTAGATTAATAATACGAGTACTCTTAACTTAGTACTGGGGTTACAAACCTTGAAGCTTTTCTTAATCAACTTTGACAACTATGAAAACTGATAATGATACGTCTGCGTGTTTTATGATATCTCAACTAATGCCCTAGAGCCTCCTTTTATAGACTAAGGAGTCCTAATCAGCTTACAATATATTCATAAGATATCTCAATCTTTTTTAAACATAAATGTAATCTTCTAAATAAATACATTATGTATATCTTGTACATACATATCTCAACACTTATCTTCACACGTTAATCTTGTCACAAACAAACTTTATCTCTTTAAGTCGTCTTTATCCTCTTGACAGTAGAAAGTCTTCAAACAGTTGTAATCTTTCTACCAGCAGCACTAATAAACATAAGCAGTAGTAACATTAGTACTAGCAATACTAATATACACTAACAGTAGTAACTTGTACTAGCAGTCTTAACTTTTGCTACTAGCAGCACTAACTACTTAGCTTATATTTTAGTCTTTAACACTGAGCAGTCTTAACTTCAACTAACAGCAGTAACTTTATGCTATCAGTACTAAATTATACTAACAGTAGTAACTAGCAGTGGTAACATTATACTACCAGTACTAACCACTTAGCATAATTTCCATTATGTACCTGAGCAGCAGTAACTTCTAAGAATCCATAAAGTCTTTTAAGACCCAACAGAAACCTTGTTATTAATCGATAAAAATTCAATTCCCTCTCTCTACCAGCACTTCGTAATTCCCTTGAATCAAACCCAGGATTAGAATTTAAATTCTTATGATTTTTGTTCATCAACAAGTCCATATGGCCAATTTAAAGTACTCTGACAAGCATAACATGGTCGCTTTCCTGAAGAAACCAAATAAAAGTGTTGATTTCACTGAGGTAGTAGATTTCCTTAAAGGTACATCTCTTAGGTATGCCTTAACTCATAATCCTACTATTTATGACTCCCCTATCAACCGTTCTGGCAAAACTGCCACAGTCTAAACACTTGCTAATGGGAACTCAACAATTAATACATCTATAACTCTAAAGAGAAACTATTACTGAGGTATCTGTCAGAAGTAAACTTTAATTGGCAGATGCAACAGGAATACATAATTTATCTAATGCCGAAATATATGCTGGATTAGCCACATTAGGGTATGTTACTGAGGGCAAATTAACTTTTTAGAAAAAGAATTTTACACCCTAATGGAAATTTCTAATCCATCATATTTTACACTGCTTAAGCCCCTGAGGTCTGGTGATGGGAGATCAATTTTGGGTAGTACATATTGCTACTAGCATTAATACTTGTCTACTAGGCAATAGGGTTTATAATTTTCCTAAAATGATTTTTGATGGGCTGTCATAACATAGAGAGTAATACAAAATTTTAATGATCCAAGGTTTGTTACAAATTATTTTGGATATTACAACTAAAAAATGGAAGGTATTTAGCCCCCACTGTTGAACCAAAAAGATTTTTGCAAACATGAAAAGGGGTTATGCAGGGGATTTTTGTACCATTGTTGCCTGAAAGCGGCAGGTCAGCTATGGATCCAGGTGAAGATTCGCATAACCAGCGTACCTCATCACACACCTGTTGATCCACTACCATCCACATCCCTACCTCCTATTCAACCCCACCTCATTCACCTCATCAATCACCACCTTATTCACCTCATCAATCACCACCTCATTCACCTCATCAATCACCACCTCATTCACCTCATTAATCGCCACCTTATTCACCTTATCAATCACCACTTCAATCACCACCTCACTCACCACCTCATTACTCACCACTTAGGTCCTATGAAGCACCTCTCCTTAAAGGTAATATATCAGGAAGTGCTGAGGACAGTATGCAACTTAAAGAATTAATAGATATTATACCTAAGTTGGTGACCAGAATTGAAACTTTGGAGATAGAGCTGCAACAGACAAAGACAACTTATGGAAAGGCAGTTCTCACCTTGGTTAAAAAGGTAAAGATTCTAGAAAAGGCATTAAAAAGAAAGACACAGAAAGTGGTAATAACAGGTGCAGTTGTGGATCAAGGTGAAGGCTCAGCACAACCAACTGAACCCCATCACACACCTGTTGATCCATCACCACCTCATCCTTTACCACTACATCATTCACCACCTCACTCACCACTTTAATCACCCCCTTATTCACCACCTCATTACTCACTACCTAGGTCCTATGAAGCACCTCTCCCTGAAGGTAACACATCAGGAAGTGCTGAGGCCAGTATGCAACTTAGGGAATTGACGGTGCTTGTACCTACCTTGGTGACCAGGATTACTAGTTTGGAGAAAGAGTTGAAGGATACCAAACAAACATTAAAACGTGTACGACATTTTCGATTTTACAATAACCAAAGTCTTTTTTAATCCTAAGACACGCCTATATTTTTATTCACAAATTTTATTCCTAACAACATATGTATTTCTTAAACAACTTCAATTCTTCACACACACATATTGATCACGTAGACTTTTATCAATGACGCCTCCTAATGTATGTATGTTGAAGCTAGATTTTCAAAACAAGAAAAAGAACACCATAGATGCTGCATTTATTTTAGCATGAGTGTTCGTGCTCGTGCTCATGTTCGTAACTCTGATTTGATCGTTCAAGGTTAGACCTTCGTATTTTGGTACGGGTTCACATCACGGTTCTAAGCTTACGAAGGGAATCGCTAGAGTTGAATTACTATTCGTAATTATGTTCAAGTTCGGGTCTGCTCAGGTCGACTGTGTCATGATTGGGAAGACGGTTCGGGTTCGTTCGCCGGTGACTATAGTTTCGCAAGTCGCAGAGTTTTAGGCGCATCTGTTCATATACGTACGGGTGACAGCTTTAAAGAGAAAATCCAAGAAGGTAATTGTATCTAAATCAAAGAGTGAAGAACCAAAGGATCAAGGGAGGATAATTCAGGACATTAATGATGATCCTCTAGTTTCTTTGGTAAGAGAATCCATGAAAATGAAAGAGAAGTCAACAGATTTTGTTACTCCTACAAAAGCTTCAGGGGAGGCTCAAGAAGAAGAAATCAGTCCTACAATCTTGGAGGCAGCTAAAACTTTGTCAAAAGTTGCTTCTCAAAGTGTTAGCAAAGCAAAGTCGACTGATAAGGGCAAGAGATATAGGAGGAGAGCAAGGTCAATGGCTAAAAAGATTAATACTGGATTGGATGCTGAGGATGAGATTAATACTGGCAGAGTTGAGATTAATTCTGGTATTGAAGATGTTAATACTGGTAGTTCTAAAGTTGATACTGGTAGAACATCAATTAGTACTTCTAGTATAATTCATTCTCCTAAAAAGGGTCAAAGAGAAGGAAAAGCTCAGATGGTTGAAGAGGATATCCAGGCTACTCATAAGACTAAAGAACAAATAAGACAAGAAGAAGCTGGATTGGAAGAGGCTATAAGATTGCAAGCTCAAATGGATGAAGAAGTTGCAAAACAGATTCATTTAGATAAGATGTTAGCCAAAAGAGTGCAGGAAGAACAAGAATTGTCAGAACAACAACTAAAAAGAAAGGCTGAAGTTCAAAAAGCTGCACAATTTTATACTGAAGAAGATTGGGATACCATTAGGGCAAAACTGGAAGCTAATACAGAGGTAGTCAAGAGTCTTCAGGGAGAAAGTATAAGCAATGATGATTTTGCAAAAAGAATGGTGGAAATGATAAATGAGAAGAAGAAGTTCTATGCTGAACAAAAGGCTAAAGCAAAAAGGAGTAAGCCAATGACACAAGCACAACAAAGAGAATACATGAGTACCTTCATCAAGAATCAGAGTTCATGGAAACTGTCTCAATTGAAGAAGCTTTCTTTTGAAGAATTGAAGACTGAATTTGAAAAGCTGATGAAGAGTATTGAAAGTTTTGTGCCCATGGAAACTGAAGCAAGAGTGAAAAGACATGGATTACAGCTAGAACAAGAAACTTCAAAGAAACAAAAGATTGACATTGAGGATGCTTCAATCACAAAGGGAAAAGATGAAGTTGTAAAAGAAGAAGAAACTAAAGTGCCAGTTAAGAAAACAGGAAAGAGAAGGAAGCAAAAGGCAAGAAAGGGAATAAATATTGTCAAGACTGCACAAGATGAGTTTAACAAGGAAAGAGAAGGATTTGTGAAAGATAAAGTCAAAGATGCTTCATCAGAATCAGAGATTGGAGTAGATGCTATTCCAACTGCTACAAAACCTCCTACTATTGTTAATTGGAAGATCATTCCTCAAACAAATCAAAAGGCTACTTATCAGATCATAAGAAGAGATGGTTCTGATAAAATTTATATGAGTTTTGGAGCCATACTTAAAGACTTTTCAAGAGATGATCTTATAGAGTTGTACAGATTAGTGATAAAGAAGTATGGGGCAAATAGACCTGAAGAGGTGTATGACAGGGTACTTTGGGGAGATCTCAAGACCATGTTTGATCCACCTCTTAGTGATGATGCAATCTGGAGTTTGCCACTTCAACAGAAGATAATTAATTGGAGGTATTATCCTAATTGTGCAGTACATTGCCTAACATTGGATGCATCTACTATATATATGTTAGCAGATAGAAAATATCCTTTGTCAAAAGATGCATGCCAAGTAATACTGAAGATGAAGCTTCTAGATGGAACAATGGATGAGATTTGTTATCAACTCTTATTTATCAACTTATTGAAGATGAATGAAGAAGCAAGCTGGGATAGAGAAAGTGAATGTGAGTCTCTTAGTAGGCGATGTGGCATAGTTTTTTAGAAACTAGTGGACTATTATGAGAAGGGTTTTGGGGTGGTTTGGCTAACCACCACACAACCAAATGGTGCATTAGTATTTCAACACCATGCATAATAGGCATACATGACTTTTTGCTATCCAATAAGCAAACGGCTTTGGTAAAGACTTCTCAAATCAGTTAATGGTTGACAGTTTACCAAAAACTGTATGGTAATTAACTCACCATGTAGCTACTCCAGAGCAAACGGCTATTAGTAAAGAGAACTCAAATCCGTTGATAGCTAATAGTTTACTAAAAACTATAAGGTTATCAATGCACCTTGTTACTACAATGAAGCATTGACTAGTCCATAGCAAACGGCTCATGGTAAAGACATAAATCAAATTCGCCTAAATTGGCTGGTAGTTTTCTCCAAAACTTAAAAAGCCACCTTCGTTGGATGTTGCTTGTGTAGCTGCTTGTGAAAGAAAACAAAGACTAGAAAGACAAAGTATGAACTGGATTTTCAATGAACATCAAACAGATCATTATTCAAGAAGCAATGACTTAAAACATGCATGGATACAAATCGTCAAAAGCCCACATTGAAGATAACAAAAGAAACTTGAAGATTAACCAAGTGAATATAGGTTTAGGGAGGATTGTTAGGAATTTTGTATAACAGAACTTTAAATTCTGTTAGTGTATTTATAGTTAGTTTTTGCTATATCCTTAGTTAGAACTTACAGGTAGATGAGAATATCATAGATAGTACTGACATATATTAAATAGGTAATCTGTTTATCTAATAATTTAAGAGTCTGCATACGCCCAGAAATTAGATAGATTTAAAAGATATGCATGATATATCTTAGGAAAAGGATAAGCATTACTATTAAACTCGTTTTTGTAAAGCCATAAGTGTTTGCCTTGGTCTATAAAAGAACCCTAGGCAAAAGTTATATATATAGTACTACACACGATCAAAGAGATCAAAATAGTAATCGATTAGTTTGTAATATGTAACCTAGGCAGATTCAAAGTTACAATATAACATTGATTTGATTGTGTTCTTCTGTTACTTTATTGATTAAAATCACGTAATCAATAGTGGTTAAATCCATGGTTTCACATCATTACTTCTACATTTAGATTTATCTAAGGCAACAAACCCTTTACAAGCTAAAGGTTAAGATCCATTAAGCAAAGGGATCCTACAAAAATCATTAAAGGATCAGTTTTAGTTTTAAGTTCTAATGTAAAAAATTGCTTAAATAATTGGTCATGTCATTTTAGCTTTTCAATTTAGCTTATCAGTTAGTACTTATTTTTCTAAGGTAAATGCTTATTTGTCCTCAATAAACTTAGTACTAAATCTGTTTAAGTAAATTAGGCCTTATTTGGATCTGTTTTAGTTCTTAATTTGATTCTAGGATTTTTAAAGGGGTGTTTGGTTTAGCAGTCTTAACCAAGAGTTAAGACTGCTATGGCCTGTTTTGGTTTTTAAACTAGTTTAGACTAGCTTAGTAATAGTCTAAAAAGTAGTTTTAGGTAGTATTAGTCAGTTGTTAGTAAGTTTTATAGGTTTTCTACAAGCTTTCTAAAATTCTGAGTGTGAAAATGAGTTAAGCATCTTATTTAAGCTTTTTCTTAAAAAGTCCATTAGAGGTGTGGTTTGTATCTCAAGTTGAGTCTAAAATGAATATTTCATCTGCTGAGTTAAGTGTCAAAAGTGTTGAGTCCTAGTTTTTAGTTTTCAGTATTTGTCAAAAAGTTCAAATTGCAAAAAAATATTTAAGTCTAAACTGTCACTTTTGACAGATTAATTTTCTAGCTTATTTTTAGTTTAAAATTCTTAAAATTAGATTTTATGTGTTCATTAGTGGTTAGACTTTATCTTTTTTGAGTTTTTAAGTTCCAGCTTAAGCTTATTGAAGCTTATTTTTAGTACCAAAAGTAGTATAAAAACTGTCAGGTGTCTTTTTTGAGTCCTTAAAAGTGTAAAATGTGCCATTAGCTTTAGGTACTTTTCTACTTAATTTAGCTGCTTATTCCTGTGCATTAGTGCTTATTAGGTCCAGGTTAGGGTCTATCTTTAGCTTATTGGTTTTCTTTTTGCTTATTGTGTCAAAAAAGATCAAGCAGTTTAAACCATTTGCTTAACAGTCTTAACTTAGACTTTTGTTAATACAAATAATGCTTAAAAACGTTATTTATATTTTTCAACCTCTCAATGTTTTGTTAATAACAAAATGTGAAAACGTTTACGATAAAATTAAACGTTTATAAATTACTAATCATAAAATTATATTTCTAAGATTAATCACTTAAGGTATATATAAACAAATCATTAAACATGATTAGTGATCAAGAAAATAATTTTTCTTAAACCTTATACTTCTGCAAAAATGTTTTTATAAAAATATAAAAACAAATTATTTATTCATTAAAAGAAATGTTTTATTAAAAACATAAAATTTGA
>BQNB010014507.1:0-10717 GCA_026074375.1 Tanacetum coccineum
ATATGAAATTATCGGTTACGTAAAATAATAACATTATAATTATCATATACGTAAGGCAAGATAGGATCACGTAAGGGCACAATTAATTCACGTAGGGATCACATACTGGTTATAGACTAGACCTAGTTATTCTACCTGGTTCTCTATAACCTTAGCTCTCGATACCAATCTGTCATCCAAATAGGGTCCCGTCGGAGTAAGCGTCCGGGGTGTGACGTCAAACATATCTCGAGTACAAAGCATAAAGAACGACCTCTAAAAGGGGTACGTTTTAGAAAATCATAACTCGTTGCATGAATTTAAAAGTAAATAAGTCTTACAAACCAATTTAGAGTAATTAAAAATAGCGGAAGCAAAAATGAAAACGTAGCGGAAGCAATAATAAGTTTTGACAAAGACAACGAGTATGAATAATGATAGTCTTGAAATCAGTCGAAGTCACGTTGCACATAGACATCTAATAACACACCTTGAAAATCCAAGTTAAGCACCTGAGAAAAACATGCTTAAAACGTCAACATAAAGTTGGTGAATTCATAGGTTTAATTCAAACATAATTATAGTGGACCACAAGATTTCAAAACGTATGCGACAGTTATAACATATATAACTTCGCAAAAAGGTATTTACGTTGCGCTAAGCTCATGACACCGAAGCTAATGATGGAAGGTAGCATGTACATTGCCATATAAAGATGCCCTGGTAGGTGTCCGACCAAAGACCACCCAAACTAGTTTCGACATGACATACATTTGTTGGCCTATACAGTTCGGTCGTACCCGGCCAGTAAGAATTACCAAACCCAGATGGGGATTATTAGTCCCAATAGATCTATTTACTCACTCGCGCTTACTTAACCAGTCAGTCGGTTAAAGGTAATTCACGGTTCATGATAATACGGGCAATAGTGGTCTAACGCTACTTAGGCAACACGTAAACAAAGAAAAGTATCACGTAAAGTACTTGTGTCCGGTTTAAAAAAAACAAGCAATGTTTATCACCCCAAAGTTATAAAACATTTATTTAAAACGAGTAAAAGTGGGGCTATGAACTCACCTTGATTGGTGAAGTGAAGTAGTAAATAGGCTAGGAGAAAGATCACACAGAATAGAATAACGGTACTCGAACACGACCTAAGTAATATAGGTTTGATTTAGAATTGGGATAGTAAAAGAAGTAGTGATAATGCATCAGCGGACACCAAACATATTGAGATTGATATACACTTTGTTCGTGATATGGTTGCTCGTGGTCAAGTTCGTGTTCTTCATGTACCATCTCGTTACCAGTATGCTGACATTTTCACCAAATGACTACCATCTACGCTTTTTGAGGAATTTCGTACCAGTTTGAGTGTTCAGCCATCTCCCGCTCAAACTGCGGGGGAGTGTTAGATTGTAGTTTGTATAAGCCTATGGGCTTTTCATAATAGCCTTCCAACATGTTGACTATTAGTCAACATTCAAGTCAAGTCAATAGTCTTCCAACATGTTGACTATTAGTCAACATTCAACATTCAAGTCAAGTCAACATTCAACATTTAAAGTCAAGATTAGTTATTAATTTTTATTAGGCCCATTAGTATTAAGGTCATGTAATTAGGCCTAAGCCCATAGTCATTATTCTAGAATGATCTTTTGTATCATATATATATATGATAGTTGTTATCAATAATAATCAAGCAAATCAATTATTCTAAAATATCTTCAAATGTTCTTGATCAAAAATCAAAGTTTGGTGGATTTTAAAAGAGGGGTGTTTTTTCGTCGATTGCAAGAGAGAAGAAGGAAAAGAGAGCAAATTTTTTTTGTATGTTTTTCTTGAGAGATAATATGTTTTGGAAATGATTGAAATCAAATGAATCTAGACTAGTTTTAAGGTTGCCAAAATTTAAAATGTGTGTGTGCTTGGTGTGTGGCCGACGCAAGGACAAGGGGCAAGGGGGAGGGGGGACCAAAATGATCTCAACATTTTTAAGACATGCAAAGGTGGTGATTATTTAATTTCCATGTATGTCATGCACACATACATATTAATTATTATTCACGGAACACGCAACTACTAAAAAAGCATAGAAATTCTACGAAAAATTATAAACATTTAAATATCAACTCGGAAAGTAAAAACGCGACTATTGTCGAAATACTACGATAAATAGCAACCCGGAATGATTCTGGTAACAATTCTCAGATAATCACGAGATGATTTCCCGGATAAACGTAAAATTTACACGGAACTTATAAAATTTAAAATACTAAACGGAAACGATTAAAATATTGGCCTGAAATCTACGGGGTGTCACATCCTGTCCCCGTTAAAAGAGCTTTGTCCTTACAGCTTAAGACGTAACATCTGCCACGGGTGCAAAGTTGCCAAAGAGATGAGGATACTTCTTCTGCATTTGATCTTCACGTTCCCAAGTGAACTCCGGACCTCTCCTAGAGTTCCAACGCACTTTAACAATTGGGATACGACTTTGCTTCAGATGTTTGACCTCACGGTCCTTGATTTCGACATGTTCTTCAATGAAATGGAGCTCGTCATCGATTTGGATTTCATCCAACGGTATAGCAAGAGTTTTGTCAGATAGGCATTTCTTCAGGTTCGAGACGTGAAACGTACTATGAACTCTGCTCAGTTGCTCTGGGAGTTCAAGTCGATAGGCAACGGTTCCAACTTTGGCAATGATCTTGAAAGGTTCAATATATCGAGGGTTAAGCTTTCCCCATTTGCCAAAACGTATCACCCCTTTCCTTGGCGACACTTTTTGTTGATCCCAATCCTAGATCGATTCTTTAGCTTGTAAAGATTATGTTACCTTGGATAAATCCAAAATAACAAAGGTAGAAACTTTGTGTCTATACTAAAGAATATGCGGAATCTACTCCTTAGTACTTAGAAGAAAAACAATGAAACAGTGAATGAACAATGATATAAACAAAAAGCTCCAATATTATTAAGATCAATAATACGAGTACTCTGATTAGTACTAGGGTTTACAACCTTGAAGCTATGACTATCGTGTGTTTTCTATATCTAACTTAATGACCTAGGATCTCCTTTTATACACCAAGGAGTCCTTTATAAGATAAACACTAATCTGATACATATCACTCTAACTAACTAAGATATACATTTGAATATGTCAATACATATCCTCTTCATGCGTCTTTATCTCTTCAGCAATCTTTATCCTCTTAGCAGTACTAAGTCTTCATTCAGCAGTCTTAACTCTCTAGCAGTCTTAAGTTAGTATTGGCAGTACCAACTTCCTTCTAGCAGTACTAAGTTTATACTAGCAGTACTAAGTAGGTTAGTATTGTTAGTTCAACACTTAGCCATTTTTCATGAATAACCTTGAGCAGTACTAGATAAGCTTAGCAGTACTAACATCTTTACTTGGCAGTACTAAGTTGTGAAGATTTATTCCCAACAATCCTCCCCTAAACTTGTGATTTACCCTCAAATCTCAAGTTTCTTCTGAATCAAATCTTCTAGCTTATTCTGTTGAGGATGCTTCCAAACATACTACCTTTATTGATTAAGTTGAGATCTGATAAGCCTTAAAAGCTCATATGCCATTTCAGTAACATTATAATTCACATGAAGTTTCCATTGAAGCATTCTTGTAAGTGTATCTTGTGGAAGTGGATACTTTTTCTCAACTAGCATATGAATGCTTACTTCTCCTAGCATCAAAGAGTGAACCCCACATGAATAATAAAGTTTCCATTCTATCAACTCTTAACTGTGATGATTTTTCCAAACCGCATCATCTTCATCTGGTTCAAACATAATCTTCATATCTCCCAAAGCATTAGATCATCAAAACCTGGTCTTGTAGATGCATACTTCTCACTAAAAAGTCTATACAACACAATCAAATCATCTCTATCAAAATCATTTAGCATCTGACTAAAGAATATATAAGTCTTGTAACTGCTATCTGCCTTGTGTATCTCATAGTATCCCACATCTTATTTGCAATAAGATTTCCAACCAACTATTGGGGATTTAATAGCCAATGAGGTCACATTAATTACTTCTTCAGAATCAGAAATAACTTCCACATACTCCATAAGTGTAAGTTTTTCTAGATCATCCTGCCTCTTCTGTCTTTTGTCCTTGTCCTCTCTAGCTTTTGAATCCTTTCTTTTCAATCCTCCTTCAGCTTTCCTAGAACTTTCTTTCACAACTTGTTCAGCTATAACATCTTCTTTCTGAACTTGCTTTGAAGATTCTACATCATTTTTCTTTTCTTCTTCAGTAAGCTGCTTTTGAACAAAACCTGATCTCTTCATAACTTCTTTTTCAATCTCAGAATCCTTAGGTACAAAGGAATTATTTTGATCCCATACTCTTTCAAATATAGGTCTAATATCTTCATATTTCAATCCTTTGAAATGACTCTACTTGTATCCTCCCTGATTTTTCAAATACATACACATGTTCTTCCTTACTTTAGCTTTAGAGAAAGATCTATTCTGAAGTGTATGGTATCTTATCACAGCAGGATCACTCCAATCAATATCATGAACTTGACTAGATTTAGCTACAACTTCTTCCCTTTCATCCAGCTGCTTTTGTAATTCCAAGGCTTTTTCAAAATCATACTTCTCTTGTTCTTGTCTTGCTGTACTCTTTACTAACTCTTCAGCATGTAGCCTCTGAGCTAATTCTTCATCATGACCCATCTGTATCATCTCTTTCTTCTTGATTTTCTTTGGAGACTCTGATTCTTGCATAATAGCTTTACCTTTATCTTTTTCAACACTCCTTTTGATATTCACCAATGTTTCAGCAAGAGTTACTTCATCATCATCATTTTGAGGACTAGTAGTACTAAAATACACATCACTCTCCATTTTATGCTCAGTTGTCTCATGTGCCTCCCCTTGCTTACTGCTGCTGACCAAGTTTACATTTTTATCTTGATCAAGTTCTTCAATCATCCTCCCCTGTTTGGAAGGATCCTCTTTATACAAACTGGCTTCTTTATCTTTTGAGGAGTCAACAATTGCACTTCTTCTTCTGAGCTTGAGCTTGTTTTCTAACTTCTTTACTCTTTTAGTGAGAGTGATAAAGGACTTGTTGTAGACAGCTTTTGTGTTTCTAAGTTCATCCTCCAATGCAGTAACCTTATCTGACTGTGTTGTACATATATTCATCAATTCCAAAAGTTACATACTACCCTCCCCACTTCGAGATGTGTTACCTTCTCCGAGTGGTGGTTTATTGGGTAAGTTATATAGCCTTTCAAGCCTAGCCTGAACAGGACTACCCCCATGGTAACGTGGCACCCGGTACCACCTTCTGAGCTAGTTCTTGGAGAACTTGGCCCAAATGGTGTTGCCTTGGTTTGGGTCTTATATATGTTACCACTGCCCTGCTATGCTTCTAAGCGAGAAGCAGTAGCGGTAGCCCTCCCCAATCCATCATGCATCTCCTTAATGATGGCCTCATCTGCAACACTTGATAGAACATTGGACTGAGGTATCCTAATGCATATTCTTCTTGTTCTGGTCCTGGTTTTCCTATAGGTGATGGATATATTTTGGAGTTGTAGAGATGGTTCAATGACAGTGGGTGTGTGTTGGGTCCCAACTGGGCTTGTTGGACCTTCACCCTGAGATAATTGTGCATCAACAAGCATTGTTGGAAACAATGTTGTTTCCACCCCAGAAAAACCCATAGATGCCCTCTTCATATTGCTAAAAACTTTTTGTGTTAGAGCAGGAGCAATATAAAGTCTCTTATGAGAGGTGTTGAGTCTAGAGTCTTTGCTCAAAATCATTTGTAAAAATCTTAGATACATCAAAAATTTATATTTATTCTCCAAGTTTTTCACCATACCATCAAAAATTAGTTTAGAAAAATTAAACATTCTGTTTGTGACCAGACAAATTAAAGCAGTTGCTATATTACTACTAAACTGTTCCCAAGAAGTTTTCTTTGGCCTTAGACAATGAAGGATGGTATGGATCAAAAATTTCCACTGTAGGGAAAAGTGACCTTTTTGAAAAGTTTATTTATCAGAATCTGTCACATACCCCATCAAAACAAGTTGTTCAAAAATTTTAGTTATTGGTAAAGTACTAATACCATAAACATCTGCCAATTTGAGATGTCTCCTGACAGATGCTTCAGTAATAGTCTTTTCATGACCATCAACTGTTGCAATTAGCTCTATTTCTTCATTGTCAATTGTTCTGGCACTAGCAGTGCACCAGAACTGATTGATAAGAGAAACATAAATAGTTGGATTTTCAGTTAGAGCATACCTGATGTGGCTAGCATTTAGAAAGTCCACTATTTGATGAAAGTCCTCACTTCCTTGAGGCTTCGATAAGAAAGCAACGATATTGTGCTTGTCACAGAATTGCAAGTTTGCCATTAGAAACCGATGAGAAGAGTAAAACTTGATTTTGGTGCTGGGATTTGATCGATTGTGATAGAATGAGATTTTGATAAGAGCAATTAAGATAAAATAGATGACACTTAAGGGTTTTGATATGATCGACTGAATAAATAGTAATTTTAACTCGAAGAAATCTTATAAGTGAGAGAAGTATCACGAATTATCCAATTTAAGTAACCCATAAGTGAAGTACATGGAAACAATATCTCAACGGTTATATCTAATTAATGACAACTGATTCCACCACCAAACAGTACAAACGGTAACCTAGCAGTACTAAGTTAACACTAGCAGTATTAACTTTTTGCCTAACAGTACTAAGTTTATCTGACAATATTATCTCTTTCTCCAATAATTATGCAACAACATGCCTCTATTCATCACAAACACACTAGTAACAACTAGATAGATATGTGAGAATTCATAAGGATCCATATTTATGCATAACCCATAAATAGAAGTTAAAAACTGTTAATCAAACCAAAATACCAATGTTAATCCATTTACATCTCAAAGTTAACCTTAAGCCTTCCCATCATCTCACCAAATCCAGCCATGATCCTTTGCTTAGCCTGCAAATGTTAGTCCAACACCAAGAAAACACAATCCAAACCATTTTCTTCTTGACATTATTAAGTTAAACCAAGCAGTATTAACATAGCAGTACTAATTTTATCAAGCAGTATTAATTGACAAAAACTAACAGTACTAATTGACCGTATTAATCCTTTACAAAACTTTACAAAGACACAAAGAGATTAAAACCTTAAGGATTTATCATTCCAATACTTGCAACCAAGTACTGGAATCTTCCAACATCAAAAGCTTTTGTAAGTAGGTCTGTAAAATTATTATCTGTGTGAATTTTAATCACTTGAACTAACTTTTTATCATTGCAGTCTCTTATAAAATGATGTCTAATCTCTATGTGTTTTGTTTTAGAGTGTAAAACAGGATTCTTAATAATACATAGAGTACTGCTATTGTCAATATGAATCATAGTTTGTATAAAGTTGTACCCATAGTCCAGCAGTTGATTTTGAATCCAGAGTACTTGTCCATAGCAACTAGTAGCAGCTACATATTCAGTAGAGGAGGTGGCAACCACAGTTTACTTTTTTGCACTGCCATGATATCAATCTGTATCCTAGGAATTGACAACCTCCTGTTGTTGACTTCCTATTTAGGCTTGCTCTAGCATAATCACTATCTGACTATGCCACTAGATCAAAGGGAGAATCTCTAGGATACCAAAGGCCCAATTTAGGTTGGCCTTTCAAGTACCTAAAAATTCTTTTCACAGCTTGCAAGTGGGACATCTTTGGTGTAACTTGGAATCTAGCACATGCACATACTGCAAACATGATGTCTGGTCTAGATGATGTAAGATACATTAATGATCCAATCATTGACCTGTAGAGATAAACATCAACATCATCACCATCTGTATCCTTGAGCAAAGGCTTATCTGTATCCACTAGGGTGCTAGCTGATTTTACATATGTGAATCCAAACTTTCTTAATATCTCAGCTACATATTTATCTTGACTGATAAATATCCTATCATTCTTCTGTTTAACTTTCAATCCTAAGAAGAAAATGAGTTCTCCCATAGAACTCATTTGAAACTTATCCTTTATCAGTTTCTCAAAAGCAATGCACAACTCCTTCTTGGTAGAGCTAAAGATAATATCATCAACATAAACCTGTACAAGCAAAATATCCCCTTTTTGCTTCTTGATAAATAGTGTTTGATCTATCTTTCCTCTTTGGAAACCATTGTCCAACAAATAGTTGGCTAATGTTTCATACCATGCTATTGGAGCTTGGTGCAAACCATAAAGTGCTTTGACCACTTTGTAGACCTTATCAGGATAATCAGGATCTTCAAACCCTGGAGGTTGACACACATATACATCCTCTTCAATAGTTCCATACAGGAAGGCACTCTTGACATCCATCTGATACACCATGAATCCCATAAAGGAAGCATAAGCTAAGAACAACCTTATAGCTTCAATTCTTGCTACTGGGGCAAAAAATTCATCATAGTCTATGCCTTCTTGTTGAGTGTGTCCTTGTGCAACAAGCCTTGCTTTATTCCTGATAACAATTCCTCTTTTGCCCTTAGGCAAATCCATTTTGTACCAATCGCATTTTTGCTAATCGCATTCTTGCTTCTAAAAACCCATTTTGTACCAATCGCATTTTTGCCCT
Organism: Tanacetum coccineum; assembly: GCA_026074375.1. Classification (NCBI taxonomy): domain Eukaryota; kingdom Viridiplantae; phylum Streptophyta; class Magnoliopsida; order Asterales; family Asteraceae; genus Tanacetum; species Tanacetum coccineum. The sequence continues at coordinate 8,636 of BQNB010014507.1, forward strand.
TAGGCAAATCCACTAGTACCCAAACCTTCTGTAGCTTAAACTATAGAAGCCCTTCCTGTATTGCTTCTACCCAAGCTGGATCACTGAGTGCTTTAGAAATTCTGTTGGGTTTAATTTGGGTTAAGAAATAATAATACAAACAAGTATGAAGGTCTTCATGAGTTTTCCCTTCATAAACACCACTAATAAAACCTTGTTCATCATCAAGCTTTGTCATTTTCCTTGTTTGTACACCAGACTGCACATCACCAATCACATCTTCAAGTGAGTGATCTTTATGGATTCTTGTATTAAGAGTAGTAGGAACTGTATAGGAGTTTGTGATGTTGGTTATGTCAGCTTTACCACCAAGGAAATCTTCATAAGGAGCTTCAAATGTAGCATTCTCTCTCAGTGGTGTAACCTCTGGTTGAGATTAAAAGCTATTTGCACTAACAGTATTAACTGATGGACTAGCATTATTAATATTTGCACTACCAATATTAACATTTATACTGGCATTATTAATATTTAGCCCAACAGTATTAACATCATTCGTACTGCTTTCCTTTTCAGGTGTCTCATGATTACCAGTTCCATCTTCTTTACTTAGATTTTCATCATCCTTCTTTGCACCATCATTAGAAGGTTGTGATCTATCATCAGCATAATCAAAGAGGGAATCATCTTTCCATAGTGGAAGCACAATGTAATCTTGACTAAGTCATATCTCCTTGCTAGATGTACCTGCACCAAAACTTGCTTGTGTACCTGCAAAATCATTAGAGTTTGTACATGCAACAACTGGTACATAATTCATTGATTTTGTTAGTGAATCAATGCCAAACAGCCACTTTGGACCATCACATGCAATCATAGGCTTATTCTCCAAAAATTCAACATGCAAGCTTTCTTCTACTTTCCTTGTTCTAATGTTGTATACCCTAAAAGCTTTACTACTCAAAGAATATCCAACAAAGAATCCATCATCACTTTTGCCATCAAACTTCCCTAAATGGTCTATGGTATTAAGAATTGAAACATGACACCCAAATGGTCTCATGAACCATAGAGCAGGTTTAATACCTCTAAACAATTCATAAGGAGTTTTATTACGAGGCTTAACCACTAGTACCCTATTCTGCACATAACAAGCAATATTAACTGCTTCAGCCCAAAATGTTGTAGGTAACTTAGAGTCAGCTAACATGGTTCTAGCAGCCTCAATGAGTGTCCTATTTCTCCTTTCAGCAACCTCATTTTGCTGAGGAGTTCTAGCTACACTAAACTCCATCTTAATACCTTTCTTTTCACAAAACTCACTCATAACTCTATTCTTGAACTCTGTTTCATTGTCACACCTGATTATTTTTACTTTCTTATCAACTAGATTTTCTATTTCAGTTATAAAGCTCTTAAGAATGCCACTAGTTTCATCCTTAGTTGCTAAAAAGAAAACCCAAGTAAATCTGCTATAATCATCAGTGACAACCAAACAATATTTCTTATTCATTAAGCTACTCACAAAAGTTGGACCAAACAAGTCCATATGAAGCATGAATAAAGGCTGAGTAATAGAGTTCTGAACCTTGGACTTACAAGAGGCTCTGTGTTGCTTCCCTTTCAAACAAGCAACACAAGTTTGGTCATTTTCAAAACGTTTTGAAGGTAAACCTCTCACAAGATTTTCCTTAACAAGTTTATTAATGTTCTTAAAATTTATATGACCTAGCCTCTTATGCCATAGCATTGATTCATCAAGTGTGGCCTTTGCAACAAGACAAGTTAAACTCTCTTTAGGAACAATGTTCTTCATATCAACACTGTACATATTGTTCTTTCTAGTAACTTTAAGTAAAATCTAACTTTCATCAGTTAACTTAAAGTCAGGAGACAGAAAAAAACATCTAGTGTGAGTAAAAAGTACACTGTTCTTATAGTCACACATATGTGAGACACTAAAAAGGTTAAACTTTAACTCTTTGACAAAGTACACATCCTCAAAATCAAGCTTACCAGTTTTGAGTGTTCCTTTATTAGTAATTCTACCACCTTTTGCTCCTCCCCCAAATGCAACATATCCACCATGAAATTCCTTGAAGT